>JANHZT010003937.1:107604-118674 GCA_032468215.1 Stegonotus admiraltiensis
AAGGATGGAAGGCTGAGTCGACCTTGAGCCTGGTGGGACTCGAACTTGCAGTAATTGCAAGCAGCTGATGTTAATAAAGACTACTTAGTCTGTTGAGCCACCAGAGCTCTTCTTTTCTTGATTTCTTGATTTCTTGATGGAGAAATGCACATTTAGATTAAATATCACAAGTGGCCTGGATGAAATATGCAAAACAAAGAAAAAAATGAAATTGCAGATAAACCAAGGAAATAAAGAAGAACAAATTTCCCTAGCAAAGGTTGATAAATATTTAAAGAAACAAAAATTGCTGATGATTACAATTAATGAAAGGACCTATAACAATAAGTGAAGTTTGTGAAGCTATAAAAATAGTTAAAATATGGAAACCATCTAAACAGGTATTTTACAGCTTCTTTTGAACACAAATTATTACAAACATTGCAACACATGAGTTCTAGTTTAGAGACTGGAATGATACTGGACAGTTGAATGGAAGCTAATATATCATTAATACCTAAAGAAGATCAAGATTTGACATCACCCAAAGAATTAGGGCCAATATCATTACCGACTAATGATTACAGGTAGTCCTTGTCCTAAAACTACAATTAGGGCTAGAACTTCAATTGCTAAAGGATGTGGTCATTAAATGAGTTGTGCCCAATTTTATGACCCTTTTGCAGTGACTGTTTAGTGAATATCACTTCCCCCATTGACTTTGCTTGTTAGAATCCCCCTGTGAAGGTCACAGAGGGTGATCACATGCAGGAACACTGAAACAGCTGTTAGTGCAAGGACCATTCATAAATCATTTTTCAGCTCTGTTGTAAATTTGAACAATTGTTAAATGAATGATCATAAGTCAAGAACTATTTGTATAAGTTATTTAGAATGATTTTATCTCAGAGAATGCAAATGGTTTTACAGAACTTTATTCAAAATATCAGTGTGGGAGTTTTATATAAAATACAGCTGGGACACAATATTGGAAATGTATTGAATACTTTGGAATACTCAAAACAACATAATGAAAAACAAGCACCATTGATTTTTCTTGATGCAGAAAAGGCCTTTGATAATTTGAATTGGATGTTCTTGTTTAAAATTTTGGAGAAGGTGGACTTTGGTGATAATATTATTAAATGTGAAAAATCAATTTACACTTCTCAAAAGGCACAAATTGAATTGGGAATTAACAAAACCTCATGAGATACAGAAAGGGATTAGGACAAAGAATGACAAAGATTGTCACTATTGCAATTTATTTTAGCTTTTAAAATATTGAATAGAGATATAAGGCAAGATGAGAAACTGTTGGAGAGAAAATTAAAAGAGAACCTTATAAATTACAGATGTTTGTGGATGACCTAGTAATAATCTTGGAAGATCCTCTGGAAGGAACAGAGATATTAATGGAAAAAAGTAATGGACTTTGGGTTATTAACTGGTTTTAAAATTAGCAAACAAAGATGATGTTAACAAAGTATACAAGCAATAATGGTGAATATCTGTAGCTCAGGTGTAGGATGAGGGTGAAGGTTTGTTCTCCGAGCTTGTGGGTTGGTTTCCAAACATTACATTACCAGGCTATGTAACATCTTCAGCGGAGTTTAGGGTAAACTCCGCTGAAGATGTTACCTAGCCTGATAACGAAACTGTAAGGATTCAAGGATCCAGCCCAATAACCAGTCTGAGGCATAGGTAGGATTAAAGAATATTTATTAATTACATTCTTCTCTTTCTTCCAGGTGGTATAGAGAAGAAACAATTGGAGGACCTCGTGGTGGAACCTTATAT
This sequence comes from Stegonotus admiraltiensis, assembly GCA_032468215.1. Lineage (NCBI taxonomy): Eukaryota > Metazoa > Chordata > Lepidosauria > Squamata > Colubridae > Stegonotus > Stegonotus admiraltiensis. The sequence goes on from JANHZT010003937.1 coordinate 109,384, forward strand.
ACCCTGGAGGTGTGTCCTCAGGAAAGGAGGGGCTACCCAAAGGGGAGGGGTGATTGATTGGGTTAACCCTTGCCATGCTGGGTGGTGGGATGCAGTGGGACAGTTAGGCATTTACACATGACAGAACCCCCTCTAAATGCCTAACTCGGACGTAACTTACATACGGACAGAAAGTTTTGATGTTAAATAGGTGTGTTGTTTGCTAGGCAGTGGCTTGGTCAGTATGTCGGCCGTTTGTTCTTCAGTATCGTAGTGAACAGCCTTGACAAAACCGATGTCTGAAAGTTGTCTGATGTGTTTGTGTTTTATATCTATATGCCTTGACTTTTGTCCTATGACGTCAGCCCTGGAGATCTCAATGGCTGCTTTGTTGTCCCCGTGAATAATGATGGGGTAGGATGGTTCGACCCAGATGCTGGTGAGCAGGTCATCGAACCATGTGAGATTGTTGATGGCCTTGGATAGGCATACGTATTCGGCCTCAGTGGTGGAAGTGGCCACTAGGTTTTGCTTGCCCGTGTACCAGTGCACCGGGCTGTTGTTTATGAAGAAGACATATCCAGAGGTGCTCTTCCTGCTTTTCACATCTCCGGCCCAGTCAGCGTCCGCATAACAGGTTAGCTTTGGTTCCTTGGATGTTTCTGGTTCAAGGCAGAGGCACGCGTTGGAGCTAAACTTCAGGTACCTGAGGGGTCTTTTGATGGCTTCCCAATGGTAAGAGCTGGGCTTGCTGACGTGCCTGGAGAGCAGGTTGACTGGTAAGGCGATGTCTGGTTGTGTCCAGTTCGCGATGTACAATAGGGACCCTATAGTAGACCTGTATAATTTATTGTCTGTGAATGGCTCTGCCTCGTTGTGCATATTCTTCAGGAAGTCGGGTTGCATGGGTGTATCACAGGGCTTGGCGTTGGATATGTTGCATTTCTGGGTGGTGGGATGCAGTGGGACAGTTAGGCATTTACACATGACAGAAACGTCTGGAAACTCACCTTTGGAGAATGAACCTTCACCCTCAAAGAACACCAACATTGAAAAGCAAAAGGAATTGATGGGGAAAATGGTTTTAACATTGGACTACTAAAAGAGTCCTTTTTAAAATATACTGAGAGTCACCTACATAAAACAGCAGATGCTGTAAGGATACCTGGTGCTCAAACCAACAAGCAACACCAGCTAAAGTGGAATTTAGAGCTGACCCCACTCCCAAATCTACTAGAAAGAAATAACTGTGGAGGGTTTAACTCTCAAACAGAAAAAGATCAGAGAAAAGATCAATGCAATTATTAATTATAGACCAATCAGATCACTCAGCAGATTTCCAGTAATAAAGGGAACAGAGAAAGAAGCACTCTGTTTAACAAACTGCATTATTTTCAGTGACAGAGTATGCCCAGGACTCACTGGAAGTAATGTTGATTGACTCATTTGGTGTAGTGCCAGATTCAGAATAAGCAGACACCACAAAGAGATTGGATAAACTAAGAAAAACATTTGTAACAATATGCTCCATATCAAAACCATTAATTAATCTGGTCTTACCATGTTTTCAGGACTGTGGCAATCAGTAAATTGCTAAAGCTGCCAGAGCCTCCAAAAGCCCAGGCACACAGACCACCAACGGAGAACTTTTAATGCCTAACCCAGTCCCTGATATTCTACAGCTTGACGAAATGCTTGTCAAATACATCGAGAAAAAGGCTCATTTCTTGCCTACATTGGATCCAGTCATGCTTTTAACACCAATTGTTTCTCCACCCAAAATACCCAAGAATCATTGTGGAGGCTCGATGAGGATGCTGAAGATCAAGCTGATAAAGGAGAAGAATTCTTATCCCAGTAATTAGCAATTATGTAGAGACAGAAGTCTGGCTTTGGGTCTCATTCCATCTCTGGAACTGCCTCTTCTGATACACCAACAGTTGATCTCAACCAAACAATATGGACCAACTTATGTTGCACCATTCTTGAGGATCTGCCTTTTACTATGGCTACTATTGGGAACTGAGATTGTCATTTGGATATCTCTAAAACACTAACAATTCATTCATGGGATATTGCAGGCTGTAATGCTAAATCCATAGACTGTTTATCTGAATTAGGTTGCTGAATTTGACATTCTCCTACTTCAAATAACCTGGCTACATGACAACTTGTTTATAAGTAGGCGTGTGACTCTTTCTCACTTGCAGCAGTTCCTGGAGCAGGACAAGGTAGGTTGTGTGATGGCTTATACATTTCAACTAAGCTACATTTAGACATTATACAGTTAAACCCAATGGTGTGCTATGCAATTTCTGTGCTGCTAACATATAATAATGCTATGTTACTATTGATCAATGTCTATCTTCCACCTTTTTAAAATAGATTTAATTTAACAGCTTAGGGACCAAATGCAAAGCATGTATAAGTACCTTTAGGATTTAATAATGTGTGTAATAATTTCTGGAAGCTAAACACAAAGGTAGAGACAAATCACAGAATCATACAGCTAGAAGGGACCTTGGAGGTCTTCTAGTTCTACCCCCTGCCTAAGGGAGAAGCCCTTATACCATCCCAGACAAATGGTTGTCCAATTCCTTGGCACCAGAAGCCAATTTCTGCACCTCCAATGTGGGAATCCAACCCTTTAAGCTTGGACAGAGCAGGAAAGGGGGGAAATCAAAATTCCTTGCAGATTTGAAAGGATGCTGGAATTCTTCTGTTCTGAGCTCCCTGTCCTTGCCAAAAAAAAACAAAAACCTTAGAAGTTGAAATCCAAATTTAAGCTGTTTGCTTTAACCTTCCAGCCATCAATGGTTTAAAAAAAGGAGGGGGGAGCTGGGATTATCTTCTCCATCTTTCTTTCTCTGACTCAACATGCAAATACCTTTTCCGTAGCCCAGCCCAGTCTTTCCAGCTCTCTTTCATCCCCCCCACCCTGCAATTTTAACTCAGTTCCATCAATTGTCTCTAGAACTAGTTACAATCCCTCTTTATAAACCCAGCAATTTAAAGATTCAAAAGGGGATTACAACGGGCTGTGTTGATTACAAACAATTAACAAACAAAATTTATATCTATTGAATGGATCTATCAGTAGTGATTTCCCTAGTGAATTCTTTCACTTGGTTGGCCGAAAACTTTCCCTGATTGATTACGCTTTAATCTTATGTAATTTAATTAGTCTTATACAAAAAAAAAATCTCTACAATTTACCTGATAATGTCCACTTTCCAGGTATTACAGTTGTAAAATCATTCAATAATTGCTTTCTTGAAACAGAATCTACTCCAATTTTGGAAGAGCACCTGGAGCGAAGGCTGGTCTGTGCCAGATGGATTCAGCAATTCACTGAGCAAATGTCTCATTGCCTTTGTTTGAAGCAGCATTGCAACTCCATTCAACTATAGATAAAAGCATGTCTGGGAATTCCTTTCTGCAGACATTCACCCAATTGATTCAGTTATTCCAGCCAACGCCCTCCACCCAAATATCAAGGAAGAAGTAAACATGGGGGCTGGCTTATCCCTCTCAGAGGTAAACTGATTAGGAAATTCAAATTATAGAAAGAGAACCAAGCTGAACACCCCATCCAGAACTTTATGTCCCTGAATAAACAATGCAAAAAAGAAAAAAGAATTCACTAGAGCTTCTTGGCAGCAGCTGAGAACAGCATCTCAAACCAAAGATCTTATTCTGCTGCCTAGTAACTTCCCATCCAATTAACAAGGCCCTCAATTCCCCACCTCTTATCTGCATTTGTGTGGAAGGACCATTTTAGAGCATTATATTCACAAGAAGCCTCTCCTAAATTTAATTTAAATCTTAATGCTAAACTGTTTCCTAGTTATTGCCAGTCTCAAATGCTGACATAAAGATGCTTATAAATCAGCTAAAGCCAGGCAAAACTTCAGGCAATGACCTATTCCCAAAATATTACACAATGATTTGGAATGGTGGACCCCTCTTTTTGCTTTCTTTACTTATACTGATCTACTTGTGAAAATCCCAGAGGACTGGGGCCTAGCTATGATAGTGGCGATTTATAAAAGGGAACCCAAGACGTGCCTGCTAATTATTCTATTAGCATTTTAAGTATAATAAGCAAGCTCTATGCCAGACATTTACACAACAAATTAGTTGACTGGAATATATATTGGCAGACGAGCAAGCAGGCTTCAGGACCAGACGTTCTATCTATGGAATTGCCTTTATACTTCAACACCTGGCCAAATAATACACATGTATAACAGGTTCAATATTATATATTGTATTTATTGATTTTAGATCTAGTTCCCAGAGCAAGGCTATGGACTAAGCTTCTGAATACTACCACTGATAGATGGTTACTGTTGCTTATGCATAATCTTTATAAGAATTCTAGAATCAAAGTTTGATGTAGTATGCAAGGCCATCACACTAATGAGATTCCAGATTACAGAGGAAGGAGGCAGGGAGATATTTTATTTCCCCTGCTATTTAATCTGCACATAAATCCACTTGTGGCCAAAATAAATTAATTAGAGCATCACCACCACCCCAAAACTAGTAAACAGACACTGCAACTTTATTGTGTACAGGTGACATAGTACTTATTTCTCAAAGGTTAATTGGACTTAAATAAGCTCTGGCCAATTACTGTTCTGAGGAAGCACTTGAAATCAAGTATAGCAATACTAACATTCTGATCATTGCAAAGAGATCTAAACTGCACACCTGAAGGATAAATTGTCAGAGTACTGAACAAGTGAAATATTTTAAATACTTGGGCGTAGTTTTTCATGCTTCCACCAATGCAGTGTACACCAAAATTCTATCATACAAAATGTTCAAAAAACAACGGCTGCAATTCAATCTTTTCACTTCACCAGAGGAGCACAGTATATCCCAGCAGCAGTGAAGCTATATTTACCTAAGGCTCAGACACAATTGCTCTGGTGCCCAGCTAGGACCTTATACTTCCTTTACTCCTCTGGAAAGGTCCAGTCTACATTCTGTCAGAATATTCAGGACTGGGAAAACATGGTAACGAGGTCAGCCAATGAATAGGCATAGCAACTAAGTCAGCCAATGGGGACTGTTTAGAAACTGAAACAGTTTTGGAGGCTGGGCATGGCTCAGCTCTGTGTGTATGCTGAGAGCTGCAAACTAGTCTGCTGTACTCTGCTTGTGTTTTGCTTGTAACGGCTACGTTGGAAGAATCTGCTGTTGGTATTGTACATTTATTCATGTGTTACATGTATATAAAGAAGTTAATGAATCCTGCTGAATCAGTTTACCTGTGTGTGCTTTCTGGATTTGATTTTTCCAACAAACTCTGACAAATTCCTAAGGGCTATCTTCCTGGTAGCCCCTTGCATTCCAAATATAGTATTAAGGAGGGAATTATCAAAAGCCGAAACAGGTGCATTGACCTATATCATAGCACATTGGTCAAAGTTACTATTCTTTTTCACATGTTAGAGTTCTTTTTTTATTGAGGCATTCCTAATGATGCCTTATGAGAGTGCACACAGTGCATTTAAACAGCATGTCATACACTGGGAAGGTCCAACAGGACAGTCTGCTTCATCTAAGAATGTTTTTCTGAGCACTTAAGCCCCTTTATAGAAGTCAGTAAGATACCTACCTATGCCACATAATTGTTTCCAAATTCAGAAGAACACTAACTTTAGCATGCTTCAACACTGTCCATTGCAGTCCCAAAAGTACTTTTTCAAGAAGCAACTGGACTTCCTTTGTTTTTTCCTGAAGACAGTTCGCTTCTTATCCAAGAAGTTCTCAATCAGTTCTCAATCCACTTCTTGAAAGCTTCTTGGATAAAAAGCGAAATGTCTTCAGGGAAAAACAAAGAAAATCAAGTTGCCTCTTGAAAAAACACTTTTGGGACAATCACGACCTGGATGACTGAGAATCTCCATAGATATCTGTCCACAGCATTTTGTGAGGGCTGATTCAAAAAGTCTTGTGTGAGCTGAGAATATGCCCCCATCGACAAGGGGCTGTTAAAGCTCTAGCTCATTCCCTGCTATATTATGCCCTCTATTAGGTCTCAAGGACCTGCCTTATAACTCCTTATCTGGTAAAAACACCCGGGAAATTTATATACAGTTGTTATCAGATCAGTACAATTCAGCCTCCTTGAGCATAGCTAATTTTTGTTACACTGCCTGTAAAATTAGGCAGACTTTTATTATCCACTGATGATGTCACCACCAATTGTAGTATTTGTTTGTTTGTTTGTTTGTTTGTTTGTTTGTTTGTTTACTTTATTTTAATGTGTTTTTGCTGTAATTCTGGTCAGTGACCACAACACAAATATATTCAGATGGGAGAAATTAAAATTGTCATATTTGGGGACAATTTCCATGATAAAAATGGATATTTTTGCCAAGGATGATATTTTTGTTTTAAACAATACCTATTTTGGCAATGGATGTAACATTTAAACAATGGCAGAAAGATATATCTACAGTAAGTTTGTATGACAAGGGGAAAAAACAGGGGTTAAATACTTCAAGGTATAAAGAAATTAGGAAGATTGGGACTGCCTGACATGCCATTACATCTCTGCCATGATAAAATTATTTAAGATCAAAGTAACAGCACAGTTATTTTACAGTGTGCAAATCTATCTTTATTCCAAGTTTCAGCAGAGAGAATGCAATATACATTTTGAGAGCAATTTTGCAAGTCTCAACTATGTTTCTAACATGGTTGCACTGCTTAGAAAACATTGCTTCTGTTCTCTTTGGAAGATAGGGAAAAATTATTTCTTTATGGTCTTTCTTAGGATGCTCTATAACCACCGGGATAGGAGTTGAGCCACAAAAACCATGAAAGAGAAAACTCTGGACCTAGAGTGACCCCAAGTGCTCTGTATGGGCCCAAGATGATTTAACCCGGGCTGGGTTAAAACTTTTAAACTTTGTTTTAAATTTTTTAAATTTTATAATTGGGATTTTAAATATGGCCATTCTATTTAATTCGTTTTACATTGGTTTTAATTGTATTGGATATTGTCATTTTAGTTGGCTGTTCACCACCCTGAGTCCTTCAGGAGAGAGGGCGGTATACAAGTTTGATTAATAAATAAATTAATTAATTAATTAATTAAGATGTGGAAATACCTATGTAGGGCAGGGCAAGTGCTAGACAGTGGAGAATGTTCTTCCTGGGCAGGCCTGATCTTCAGCTGTTAATGAAAGTTGGTATCATAACATCTTTGCCCTTGAGGTGTTTTCTTGCAAACGAGGATGCAGACCATGTCTTATCATGCTGTAATTTCTGCAGAAATTTACGAGCCATTTTAATTATCCCTTTTGAAAAAAGATTTTCCAGGCAGGGAAGATAAGGTGTATATTTCATTCCTCCTAACAGGTTGTTGAACCAATATTCTATGTTTTGTAGTCAAATTCTGCTTAGTAGCTATGTAGACACACATTCAGATTTTATCTTACACCATAAAATATGCACCAAATATTGAAAACTATTCAGATTACACTTCTGAGATGAGGATGTGGAGGATGATCAAGTTGATCAAATAATGCTCAATCTGAGCTCCTTGGCCCAGAGGTGAAAAGTCATACAGCCTACATTTATGTAATATTATCAGATTAATGTAATTTCTCTCTTCCCCTTTAATCATTATTTTCTGTTTTATTTCATCACCATTTTTAATTTTCTATGTTATTTTTATTGTTTTTTGTGTATGTCATATCTGACAAATGACTATAATTAAAAATACTGCTATTGCTACTTTTCCTATTACTGTTTTGCTAGTATTTTTATTTTAGGAAGAACACATCATTGCAATATTCTCTTTAGATCAGAAACAGCAGTTAATGTTGGAAGATCAGCGATGAATGAGAATTTTTGCAGGTGGATTTGTGGCAAGAAGTGATAAATCATCATTTCTGGTTTTAATTTCTTTAGTTTCCCACTTCTAATGTTTTCCCTGAGAAATGATACACACAATTTCAGCAAATTCACTTTTGATGTCTTATGACAGCTCTGCTGTCATTGAGCTGTCAAAGAAATTTCAAAGAAATATTTCAGTATCAAACTGTTATCATTTGAATGAATAATCATGTTATCATTTCTGGATAAAAGTAAGCTAAATACTTTTATCCCAGGGCAGGTATTAACTAATTAGGACATGCAAGGATGATTATTTTTATTACATAGCAATGCAGTATTGTAATCATCAGTTAAGAATTCTGTACTGTTAGTTCTTTTATAACACTTTGGGTCTACTTTTTATTTTTTATGCAGCTGTTTTTTATTCTGCACAATTTGCTTAGCTTCTTCTTACCTTGTTATTCTTTCTTGTTTCCATAATTTAAGTCATGGAACTATATTTAAATTTGGACACTGACTATGTTAAAGACAACATAAATCTACGGTGTCATAATCACTAGACTTACTCTGAATACACTTAAGGTTTACTGCGATTGTCAGAATCTGAATTTTTGGCATTTCATTTCCATCTAATCTTTCTTGCTTTTTCCCCTCTACTGTATAGTCATGCATGCTCACCAAGATATGCTTCATGCATCTCCTAAAATAGACTTCAGTCCATGGATGTTTTTTTTCCCCAAGATTCATTTTCTAATTTTTAAGGTGCCAGGAGATCTACTGTTGTTTTTGCTGCAACTGATTAATTCTCAAATGAATTTGCTGTAAGGCACTGAGTAGACTGCGATTTCTCAGACCTTTTTTCTAAATATGTTCCTTATAACCGAATAGAATATAAGGAGGAAGATACTGTTTCTAAGTAGGTTGTCTTGAACTTAATTCTCACCCAGAGGATGACGCTACGCTAGATATGCACTATGCCCCATTTAAAAAAAATCACCTTCCCATAAACAATTGGCATGAAAGAGAAAAGAGGTTTAACCTTACCTTTTCCCTTATATGTTACTTTACTGCAACAGACTATCATCTGATATGGAGGACTCTGCCAAATCGAGTACATAAAATCTCCCAATAAATGGCATTTGGACATTAGGCTGAATGTAATTCTTCTGGCAAAAGTATAATACTTACAGAAAATCTCCAATATTTATTTGCCTAGCACAGGGTGATAGGCTATCAGTGAATCCGGAGCTACAAATGACCATCATATGTGAGATGACATAGTTTTTATCCTGTTTCCCTGAAAATAAGACATCCCCTGATAATAAGCCCAATCGGGCTTTTGAATGCATGCGCTAAAATAAGCCTCCCCCACCCCGAAAATAAGCCCTCCCCAAAAATATTTAAACACAGAGCTGGAAATCAGGTAAGACAGCAAGAGGAGCCCCATCTTGC
>JANHZT010003940.1:97721-110725 GCA_032468215.1 Stegonotus admiraltiensis
AGGGAATGGGGATTTTGCAGTATCCTTCCCCTGCCACACCCACCAAGCCACGCCCACAGAACCAGTAGTAAAAAAATGGGATTTCACCACTGCCTCAGCCCCAATACCAGTTTTAATATATGTGGGCCTAAGTTAATTACTGTAATTGGGCAACCTGGTTGCTAAATGATAAAGCAAAACATCATGTGACCATACCAATTTACGACAGCTATTTAAGTGAATCCCTCATGGGCATTAAGCACAATGACTTGTGACTTGTGACTTCTTCCTAGCTTCTCCATTGACTTTGCTTGGCCAAAGCTGGCTGTGAAGATCGCAAGTAGCAATCACACGACTACAGGGATTCTGTGAACACCATAACTGCACTCTAGTTGCCAAGCACCCATATCAAAATTACATGGCTGTGACGGTCACAACTTCGAGAACTGGTCATAAGCCTCCTTTTTTTAGCCCTGTTGTAATTTTGAACAACAGCTGAAAGAGTAGTTGGTAAGCAAGGATTATTTGTACAGATTAACTGATGGGGTTGTTTGCCTTGGTTTAATTAGTTTTAAAAACTGTCTACAAATAGGAAAAAAAAAGTTGAGTTAGAAAAGCCATCAGCTGTGACCATAACTTCCTGCTGTGGCTTTGGGCTGAAATCTGCTATTTCCTACTGTAGTTACAGCTGTGGTAAAATGTGGAATCCTTCACTTATTTTCTTTATTCTCTAAATGGGTCCAGAAAAATGGAGTGAAAAAATTGACTTCCAAACATCCAAAGAGTTGTATCTGCGTACATAAGGCTACTCGGCACTTATCTTAAGGGCAGCAGAAGCTCACAGATACTTATTTGCAACTTCCAGGGCTAAAGAACCTGCCCTAAACGATGATAGGGCAGGTTCTTTTCTCGCACAGAGATTGGACATAAGACAGGTTAATTATATTATCTCAATCTTGTTAAAGGAAACCACCGCTTCAGAGAATTACTGGCCAGTATTACCTGAACACTTGCACACATTCCAGAGCCCTATTTCTTAGGCAAAAACATCTTATCAAAGGGGAAGTGACTGTATTTTGAAATCTGTAGGACAGGGGTCCCCGACCTGTGGGCCACGGCCCACTACTGGGCTGCGGCCTTTTGGCCACCGGGCCATGTGAGTAACTGGCTGGTGTGAGGCGGTGCGATGGGGGACCCCACTTGCGCAAGGGGGGGAAAGGGGACAGTTTTGTGGGAGGGGTGTGTGCATGCATGCACATGCACGAACACAAAGTGGTCCCACACGTGCAAGCGTCCGTTGCCCCCCTCACACGAGCATTGTCGCAGGTGCTTAGAGCCCCACTCGGGAGAGCAACGGGTGTTTGTGATATGTGTGCGCATGCCCCTCCCACAAAACCATTCCTTTTCCCCCACTCTCCCTGCTCCGGGCCACCAACCCGGAGGAACTGCTCTAGAAGACATTCCTTCTGAATTGTGGCTTAGACTGAAGGACACAGTGATGTACCAGACGTGCGGTTTGTCCAGCAAGCACAGGGGTGTCAAACTGGATTTCATTGAGAGCCGCATCAGGGTTGTGTTTGACCTTGGGGAGCGGGGTAGGCGTGGCCAGCTTGACGTCACTCGTGTTGAAGACGCCTGTGCTGGCTCGAGTGCTCTGCCAGCAAAAATGGGCTCACGAGCTCTGTTTTCGGCTGGGATGGCCTCCTGCAACCCTCTGCCAGTGAAAACGGAGCTCGGGAGGACTGCACGTGTTTCCAGGGAGGCCCCACAGGCCAGATCTAAGCATCCTGCAAGCCAGATCCATCCCATCGCATTCCTTAATAGAAGCAAGGTTTCAGTCTTAGGATCACATTAGTTAGGCTAGTTAAAATCCAAGCTTCCTTAAAGATGCGCACCATTCAGTTCTTTGCAGGCACATGTTGCATGCCAGATGAAAAATCCCCCCTACGAGTTCCCAGAGTAAGTGTTTTATGGTGTAAGACCTCTGTTTTACTTTGGCAAGATTTCTGCCCATAAAGGAAACTGCTTAGAACAGCTGTTCCAGCTTTTGTCGACTGGCAGGGAGGGGAAGAGGAGATGGTTTTGTGCGAGTGGCAGGTGCTCACATGCGCACAGCTCCATTTGCACAAGTGGTGGGTGCATGCATCCTCCATGCACACAAATGAAGTTTTGCCTGGGCACCCACCACTCAAGTGGAGCTTTTTGTGTGTGTACGCTCGCCCGCTGCTTGTGTGGCTCGGTTACAAATCCGCCACAGCCCAGGGGTTGAGGATCCCAGCCTTAGAAGAACCTCAATATGTCTTTCTTGGTTTTCAGAGTCTGAATGAGATTGACTCAAATGAATATGGCCTTATATAATGAAAACAACTCTTTAAAAAAACGTATCTCATTTCCCCCCCTTTCTCTTTTCTTTTTTTAAATCCAGGGTGCACCGACAGTTGTTAAGAAGTTGCTGCTCATTGCCTTTTCCTTCGGACGGCAAGTTGTTGTCTTACTGAATTGCACTATGGCGATGCTGCTAAGGGCCGAAATTGGGAGAAGCCACCCTGCAGGGCTGTAGTGCCCAAAGCCTCTGAAAAGCTTGAAGGGTTGAAACTTGAATTGGTTTGGCTCGTTGCCTTTTTGTCGGAGAAGAAATGGCGAGCAAACGAAAATCCACGGTGCCTTGCATGGTCCCGGCGAGAGAGCCGGATATGGATCTAGAAGCCATATCGGATGTTGAGGAGGTCTTACCGGTGATGACCTCTGCGGGAAGCGTGTCAAGCGATGAGGACTCTGGAGAATGTGCCGATTCAGACAGCCAGCTAAATAAAAAAGTTGAAGGCGGCTACGAATGCAAATACTGTACCTTCCAGACTCCTGATTTAAATATGTTTACTTTCCACGTGGATTCTGAACATCCCAATGTAGTCCTCAGCTCATCCTACGTCTGCTTTGAATGCAAATTTGTGACCAAACGGTATGATGCTCTTTCGGAACATAATACCAAATACCACCCCGGAGAGGAGAACTTTAAACTGAACATGGTCAAACGCCACAACCAGACCATCTTCGAGCAAACGGTGAACGACCTGACTTTTGATGGGAGTTTTGTCCAGGAGGAGAAAACGGGAGAAGAATCGGAAGGCTCAGAAAGCCACTTGACCGGCATTTCCATCAGCAAAACACCCATTATGAAAATGATGAAAAATAAGAATGAAACAAAGCGAATTGTGGTTTTTCACAACGCCACCGAGGATGATCCAACGGAAGAAAAAGATGGTGACACCGACATGGAGTGTGAAGAAATTGTAGAAAAAGGAGCCACTGCAAGTTCAGATACCAACACAGATAATTCCTCAGCTGGGGAAGCCGCCCCCCCAGTTGTGAACCCCACCGCGGTGATTCAGCCTGCTCAGGTGATCACTACCCTCGCCTCTCCACCAACGTCTAATTTAATTTCTAAAGTCTTGATCCCTATTAATAGCATCCCAGCCTATAATACCGCTTTGGATAACAACCCTCTCCTGCAGAATACTTACAATAAATTCCCATATCCAACTGTGTCGGAAATTGCGCTCCTGGCTACTCAAGCTAAATACACTGAGGAACAAATCAAAATCTGGTTCTCCGCCCAACGCTTAAAACACGGGGTGAGCTGGACCCCGGAAGAAGTAGAGGAGGCAAGAAGGAAGCAGTTTAACGGCACGGTGCATACTGTTCCTCAGACAATTACAGTGATTCCAGCGCATATTTCAACCGCCGGTAACGGTCTGCCTTCCATTTTGCAGACTTGTCAAATCGTTGGCCAACCGGGCCTCGTCCTTACGCAAGTGGCGGGAACCGGCACGCTTCCCGTGACGGCCCCCATCACCTTGGCGATGGCAGGCGTTCCAAACCCAGCCCAACTGCAGAAAGCCCAGGGCCAAGCTACACAGCCCGTTTCCGAAAGTAAGCAACAAGTAGCAGCTGTTCCTGCACCCCAACTTACGAAATCGGAGGTGGTGGCGGCCGCAGCCACCACCAACATTGACACAGTTGCTGTCCGGGCGAAGAAAACGAAGGAGCAGCTGATGGAATTAAAAGTCAGCTATCTGAAAAGTCACTTCCCTCTTGATTCGGAGATAATCCGTCTGATGGAAACCACAGGGTTGACCAAAGGGGAGATTAAAAAATGGTTCAGTGATACCCGGTACAACCAGAGGAATTCAAAGCACAATTATCACAATCATCAGAACAGCGATTCCTGCACTATCGTTATTGACTCCAGTGACGAAACAAGTGAACCCTCCACGCTGGTTCAGAAGCAGTCTTCTGCAGCCTCAGATTTGAGCTCTCAGAAGTTCAAAGACATGACTGCGGAGCAACTTAAAGTCCTCCAGGACAGTTTCCACAACCATCCAGTCCTTTCTGAGGACGAACTGAACAGGGTAAGTTCAGAAACAAAGCTGGCCAAGGAAGAGATAGAGGCTTGGTTTGCAGAACAGAAAAAAACGAGTGGTTCTGCAGAAGAAGGTGAGGAGTTGTCTGAAGGTCATGCCGAGATTCAGAAAGAAATTGTTGTAGTGGAAACCTTTGGAGGTGAAGGCTCTGGAGCTCTGAAGGCAGGGAAGCCGGCCAAAAAGTCCCCGGAGCAATTGCACATGCTCAAAATGTCATTCATCCGAACTCAGTGGCCTTCTTCCGAGGAGTATGACAAGTTGGCCCGAGAAACGGGGCTTCATCGAACGGACATCGTGAGTTGGTTTGGGGACACTCGCTACGCCTGGAAAAATGGCGGCTTGAAATGGTACTACTACTATCAAGGGAACAATGCAAATAGTGCCAATGGTCAAGGCCATTCCAGGCGGAGAGGAAGGGGAAGGTCCAAGGGGAGGGGTCGGGGTCGGACACGTGGGCGGCTGACGTCCAACAAAAGGCCCAAATCTTGGGACCGAACCCCGGTCATCAAGTTTAAAACTGGAAAAGCGATCCTCAAGGATTATTACCTGAAACATAAGTTTCTTAATGAACAGGATCTCGACGAACTGGTTGCAAGGTCGCACATGGGCTACGAGCAGGTCAGGGAATGGTTTGCAGAGAAGCAGAGGCGAGCCGACCTTGGCCTGGAGCTTTTTGATGAAGACGACGAAGAAGAGATGGTGGACGAGCAGGAGGACGAAGAGGAGGAGGAGGAGGATGAAGAAACAGACGACAGCGACAACTGGGAGCCACCACGGCACGTTAGGCGTAGGTTGCCAAAATCGGACTGACTTGGACGTCGTTGGCATTGTCAGAATGCAACCTTGCCACGCGATTGGCCTTGCCAAGCAATTGGCCTTGCCAAGCAATTGGTGCTGACCTTCTAGGCCTAGCAATAGTCTACTTTGAGTTTGCTCCATGTGGAAGGCAGAACTGAGAGATTGACTCTTGCATCCTTGTGCAAACTTGTGGCGCAGGAATGGAAAAGCAAGTCTGGAACTTAGACTTCCCAAGTCTCCAGAAAGTTAGCCGTTGTCCATATCTCCTGATACAGGCACGTTGAAGGGACTATGTGCTCAATTGCCTTATGTTTGCTTCCAAAAACCCTGTCAGGAAAGAGGTTCAGGTTTTTTAAAAAAGAAAATGGTAACCTCTTTGGGCTGAAAGGATTGTCACTAAATGAAAAGTGCTCACGGCGTCCCTCTTGCTAAGCTGCATGTCAGTTTTCTTCCCTCCAAACATAAGAAAGCCTTCACGAGAAACTTCAGGTTCCTGAAAAGACGTCCCTTAGAAGAAAATCAAGATTTGTTGGCTATCTTCCCAGCATGCAAAGATGATAAATCACGGGTTTCAGTTACAGGAAGACGAGATTCTGGTAGAAGGTTGAGGGAGATAAAATCCTATAGATAAAGAGCAGTTCATCGTTTCTCCAGAGAAGTGATGGGCATGTTGAGACTAAACCACCATCGGTTGGACATGCATTCATTTGGATTATTCCCCTGAGAAGGTGGCTGGCCACGGTGACCCCTTTGGCTCTCTGAGTCTAGGAAAATAAGATGATTTGGGGAGAAAGGTTACCAAAGGTGGGAAACCATGGAAGGGTGATAGTTGCTTGTGGTTTTTGAGTTTTTTTTTTAAAGGAAATTAGAGGAAAGGACTATCTTTGTTACATACAGAGCCTGTGTACTAGGTTTACAGAACTCCTGTTGAATGTGTCTCTCTAGCTGTGTTCAGGGAATTGGGGTCCGAAGTATGTTTTTATATTAAAACTAATCAGTGTATATCGTATTTAAATACTAGAATCAATTAATGCAGCCAATACCAAAAACTTGGCTTTGATTGTGCAATTCTTTTTTTCCTTCCGTCTATCAAAGTAACGTTTTCAGTTGGAAAACCCATTTTCCCTAAAGTTCTGCAGGACAGTTTCTTTAACAAAAGCTTCATGGCTGAGAGGTCACCCAAGGGGCCTTATGGGAAGCGAGATTCGTGATTTTTTTTTTTTGTCTTCAGAATGACTTCAATTGTCATCTTCTACCCCCTTGTATCAAGACTCTTTGGACCTGCGTTTCTCCGCCGTGGCGGCTTGACGATGTGTGGATTTCCAACTTCCCAGAATGTTGAAGTCTCCATGTGTAAACTTCAACTCCCACAATTCATGGCTGGCAGGGGAATTCTGGGAGTTGAAGTCCACGTATCTTCAAGTTGCCATGGTTGAGAAACTCTGTTTTGGACAATTGAACTTGGTTCTGGTGCCCCTCCTAAGAGAAGATGAATGTCCACCTGATGGAAGTAGTGATTCTGCCCAAGTGGAAAATAATCCATAAATCACAGGTTCCTTCCAAGCCATTTCCAGCTGAATATGTCTGTTTCCTGGCCCAAATGTACCTAACCAGCAGGGATTCCTTAAAATTTCTGTCTGCCAGAAGAAGATTGGAAGGTGCTAAATGCAAGGTTGGGATTGAAACCAGTTTAGCAGATTGACAGCTAATCTTGGTGGGTCAGGTCTCTCTTAACAGGATGTCAGTAAGGCACCTGCCCAGCTAGCCCTTGGTTCCAGAAAGTTGTTTTTTTCCCCCCAGAAATAATCAGAATCTTATATACATATGGAAAAACTTGCAGGATTGTAGAGTTGTTGGATTCTTACCCTGATAAGTTGCCATTTTTGCAATTTCATGCAAGAGCTCTTCCCCAAATATCTGGGCCCTGCCCTCAGTGGTACCTATAAGGCAGGGGTGGGTTGCTACCGGTTCACCCGTTTGGGCGAATTGGTAGCAACGGGAGGCTCCGCCCACCCGCCCAGACATCAAAAACGCACTACAAATGCACAGAACCTTCTGCAACCCGCACACTCCCAATAACGAACTGGTAGCACCAGGATTTGAATCCCACTACTGCCATAAGGAGAGAGGGAAAGTAGAGGCAGATGGACAGAAGCAGAGTTGAAGCATCGTAGCACACACCTTGCTCCTTTTTTTTTTGTGCATCGCCACCTATAAAAAGAAAAGGCGCATCCGCATTGCTTTTGTCATGGTTACAACTGCAAGATCTAGCAAACCTTGCCGCCTAAATTACCCTGTGAGCTTTGGCCGTAATTGAAGACTCCATAAGCAACTCAGCTGGCTTTACTAAGTCTGGACTTGCAGATTTGTGGACGGTCAAACGGACAAGAGCAAAGCAAAAGGGAAATTGGTCCTTTCGATTAACAATATGCCGAAGATTGTAATACAGGTAGTCCTTGACTTACAACCATTGGTTTAACGACTGTTCAAAGTTACAATGGCACTGGAAAAAAGTCACTTGTGACCAGTCCTTGCACCTAACAACCGTTCCTGCATCCCCAGGGTCACGTGATCAAAATTAGCCAACCAATGAGTATTTACGATACTTGCAGAGTCCCTGAGTCATGTGATTGCCATTTACATCCTTCCCAGCTGCTTCCAACAAGCAAAGTCAGTGGTGGAAGCTGGATTTGCTTAATGACCCTGTGATTCAGTTAATAACCGCTGTGATTCCCTCAATAATTGGGACAAAAAAAAATCTCACTTAAAGTCATTAACCCACCTCACTTAGCAACAGAAATTCTGGTCCCTATTGTGGCAATAAACTCAGGACTACCTGATGACCACAATTGAACCCAACATTTCAGTTGCTAAGGGAGTAAGTTGTTAAGTGAATTTTGCCCCATTTTACCACTTTTCTTGCCGCAGTTGTTAACTGAATCACTGCACTTGCTAAAGTGAGTAACCCTGCTGTTAAGTGAATCTGGCTTCCCGGTTGACTTGGCTTGTCAGAAGGCCGCAAACGGGGATCACATGACCCTGGGAACACTGCAACCATCATAAAATTTGAGTCAGATGAGTCAGCATCTGAATTGTGATCACGTGATCACGTGCTGCAACGGTCATAAAGTGAAAAACGGTCGTAACTCACTTTTTTCAGTGCTGTAACTTTGAACGGTCACCAAAGGACCTGTAGTAGTCGCATTGACTGTAATTGCAATTAAAGGTTGCAATGAAGAGTTTCTAAATGTCATGCTCCCAAGACATGCACAGTGTGGAGATTCGTGGCTCAGTCCAGGAGCACCCTTAGCAGAGATCCTCAGCCAGCCGTGCAGTCTTGAAACCTGAGATTTACAGCAGAGATTGAGTTTTTTAAAAAAGCAGTAACAGATTCCTGCAAGAGTTTTGTTTCTTTTTGACGAGATCCAGCGTGGGAAAACGTAAAATACAATCATGACATTTCCTGCTATTTGGGCTTTAGCGTATTACTAAATCATTCCTGTATTTCATGCAATTCATTATTGCTTAATCCACCTTCCTTTCCAGTTTCTAGCTCAAGTGAGTTAATTTCTGCAACTAGTTGAACAGGCTTTTATTTAGTGCAATTTATCAAACCGAGGGAATGGAATTTATTTTTTATGCAATACAATTGGTCATGCTCTCTTTTAGAGTTCTTTTTGAGTGAAGCTTTTCCCCCAGTGTGCATTAATCTAGTTGGGAAGTTCTGTTTTGGGGGTTTCAACGTCAATGTTGGCAGCTGTGTTTTCTCTAAATTTTAGAAGGGTCAGCTTCAGAATATAGGTAGTCCTTAGCTTACAACTAGTGAGTTGCTACCGGTTCGCCCCGGATCGGGCGAACCAGTAGCAGCGGCAGCGGGAGGCTTCACCCACATGCACGAGCGGCAGGGGTGGGTTCTACTTACCTTTACTACTGGTTCGCATCGCACCTGCGCATGCTCAGATCACCTATGATGATGCCCAGATCAGTGGGCGGAGCCTCCCGTCGGTTTTACTACTGGTTCTTGGGAATCTGTCTGAACCAGGGGCAACCCACCACTGCCGAGCGCCCACGAGTGAACCCGTAGCAACATGTTTTGAAACTCGCCCCTGCTTAAGACCATCATTTAGTTACAACAATCTTTGAAAAGGGTACCTACAACCCAGATTTGAAGTAACGATGGCCACTCCCCGTGGTCATGTGACTGCATTTTGGGTGCTTGGCCATTGTCCTACATTTATAGCTATTTGCAGCGTCCTGGTAATATTTTTACCAGAGACATGTTTAATTCCAGTTTATGGTAGAAACGGAATTCATTTAAAGACTATAGCTTTCATTTCATGACCACTGCAAAAAAATATGTTGCAATCACATGATGATCTTTTTTTTTTCAATCAAGTTTCATTTTCTCCTGCAGAGCAATATATATAGGAAACAAGGCTTAAGCATTAAGTGGACAAAAAATGGTTAGAGTAAGCCATTTAATTAATAGTTCATTTTTATTCCCAAAATGCAGAGAAAGGCTCTCTTCAGAGATCAGAACTCATTTCTTGCAAAAATAATGGTGGGATAAAATTTTATTTATTCAATTTCTATAGCCACCCAACTCAACCAAGTGAGTCTAAATAATAATAATATGTGCCATCCCGTTATTTTTGACTTATTGATCACGTATTTTCTCCATGATAATCTGTCCCTTACCTAATTTTTCCAAGTCTCCCAACTGCACTCGTGGCCACTGTGACTGACACAGGCATGAAATCCAGCAGGTTCTGACAGGAAATTTTGAGTAGTTCGGAGAACCGGCAAATACCACCTCTGGTTGGCCCCAGAGTGGGGTGGGAATGGAGATTTTGCAATATCCTTCCCGCAGGAGTGGGGAGGGAATGGGGATTTTGCAGTATCCTTCCCCTGGAGTGGGTGGGAATGGAGATCTTGCAGTATCCTTCCCCTGCCATGCCCACCAAGCCACACCACACCCACCCAAGCCAAGCCCACAGAACTGGTAGTAAAAAAAATTGAATTTTACCACTGGACTGATACCATCCTCCTTACTGCTGTTATTCTCTTTCCTTCCACCTTTCCCACATCACAGTCTTTTTCACAGATTTATTCTTTGCATAATATGTAGGATATAATTTGAGTGTGGTCATCTGTGCCTGATTTATCCAATGATCCATTGAGTGATAAATGATCACATTATTATGTATAATAATAGTAATAATACTCTGTGTGGTTCCACAATAACTCAACTGGAAGGCCAACAGCATTCTGTTATCTATAACTTTGAAAAACACACCTTTTTAAAAAATGTATTTATACTTATTAAGCATTTTGCATGAAATAAAAGACAAATCTAAAGAAAAGCAAGAAAAAAAGGGAAAGGTGCAGGAAAAGAGAAAGAAACTATAGTTATGGAATGCAATGATTTTTCAAGCCTCCTACAACATATCTACAATTTTATAATCTTCATTGGGCATGAACAGAATAGGCTGGGGAATACTGGGAGTTGGAGTCCACCTATCTTAAAAGTTGTCAAGTTGAGAAACAGTGCTTTAGGGCAGGGGTCACCAACCTTTCGGATCTTAGGGACCACTAAATTCATAATTTTAAATCCTGTGGACCACTAATATGAATTTTTAAAAAAGATAAATAGTATTTAGCGCAATATAAAAAAAATGCAAATAATTTTTCTGTGGACCACCAAAATTTTCTCACTGGTTGGTGACCACTGCTTTAGGGTCTCCAGACCAGCCATGATTTCACATGACTACTGATCAAGAGAAAGTGGGAACTATAGGATGGGAATCCCAAAGGTGCTTTTTTTTCAAGAGGCAACTGGACTTTCTGGTTTTTCTTTGAAGACGTTTTGCTTCTCATCCAAGAAGCTTCTTCAGCTCTATAGGGTGGAAGACTGCTGTCTCCCACCCTATAGTCACGTTTTAGTTAGTTTTAGTCACGTTTTAGTTAGTTTGTTGTGTGAACTGAATTAAACATGCTGGCTGGGGAATTCTTAAGTTGCCCAGCTCAAGAAACATTGAATTAAATTTTTAGCACAGTTATAGCTATATAAAGCGGCTCCACTGAGTCATTTTGAAGCGCAGTGAAACGAACTACAAGTTAACAGGTTGCATGAATTTGCACTGGCTCAGCCATGTGGGAACGGCAGCCCATCCACAACTAAACACCATCGCTTCCCAAAGTATTGATCCCAAAGAGAGTTGATCTGCATGAATAGCTCTCTCTTCTTCACCGGGAAAGAACTTCTGAAGCGAACCCGATAACTCGAAGCAGCGGGTGTAAGTAGCGTTCCTAAGTCTAGGGCAGTATCGTTTGACACGAGACGATCTAGCCGTGCTTGTGGGCGTCATCTATGATCCGGGGAAGCCGCTCTAGCAGCGAAGCCTCCGGAGGTTGTCGCTCACCGGCTCTGAGGATGGCGTTGCTCCCCTTTGCCTTCGAGGAGTCGGTGTTCGAGGAGGAGGGCGGCGGGACGTCCAGGGCTGGCGGCTCCCTTGCTTCCCCCTACAGCGCCCGGTGTTGCGAGCCCGAGGTGAAGGGGTGGGGGAGGGAGGTTCACTGACCTTCGTGCCTCCAGACCCACGTGTTGGAGGCAGGACATTGCACTCTGCACATGCTCTGGGGCAAGCTGTTCTTCTGCTACCCTGCAGAAACGGAGGACAGATGTGGCTGGGTTTAATTTAATGGGGGGGGGCATTGCTCCACTTAGATAACCGTCCCAATCCTTGCAAATCTGAGCAAGCTGGGATTCAATGCCGTTGTCATTGATCGTCATGTTGAGATCAAAGCAGGCTGCTGGAGGTCAGTGCCTGGAAAGCCCAGGGATGCTCTCAATCCCAGCCATCCAAAAGGGAGAGTTCCTGCGGGGTTTTTCAGGGTGCTTTTTCGATGATGATGATGATGTGATTGGTTGCACTGTCAGCCAGATGCTTAGACTGGATTTGACAGTTTTGTCTATCTATCGAGCCCTTCCCAAACATCTGGAACAGGCAGATGTTGTTTGACAATATTAAAGATGTCTTTTGCAGGATGTAAGCTGTTCCAAGCAAAGCTGCCTTTCGCAATTGACTGGTGGTAATTTTGTCAATGCTGATGGTGTTCAAGGGGTGCTCCAGTTGTTTTGGGATTGCACCTAAAGGCACCTGTTACTATTGACACTATCTTTGCTTTCTTTTGTCAAGGTTGTTTGTTACCTTCTCGGGTTCTTTCTCTTCTCTTCTGCTGCCTCTAGGAATCGCAATCTCCACTAGCCAGACATTTTTGTCTTTCTTATTGAGAATTGTTGAGTTGGGATGTTAGATCGTTATTATTATATTTTTATCCTGCTATTTTTATAGTGTATGTAAAAATAATTCAAGATGGTTAAACACACCTAACAGTCCTGCCTTCTGTTTTCTCCACTACAACAACCCTGTGAGGTGGGCTGGGATGAAAGATAGTGACTGCCCAAAGTCACCCAACCAGCTTTTGTGCCTTAGGGAGGACTAGAACTCACAGCGTCCTGATTTCTAAGCCAGCTACTCATAACCACTATATCAAATTGGCTTTTGATTAGTCAAAAATCTGTCATCTCTTGGTGGTGTCCTCTCTGGGCTCTAACCTCTGACAGCCTTTTCACTAGAAGTTAAATCCCACTCAAACCCTTTATCTTTCTTGATGGTGGGAGGAAAAAGTGGGATAGAAGTGAAGAGTTCTATGGTTGTCTTCCCAAGAAAAGAAGGACTAGGGGAGACATGATAGCAGTGTTCCAATATCTCAGGGGCTGCCACAAAGAAGAGGGAGTCAAGC
>JANHZT010003941.1:14009-30475 GCA_032468215.1 Stegonotus admiraltiensis
AACTCCCAGAATGCCCCAGCCAGAAAAGCTGCCTGGGGAATTCTGGGAGTTGAAGTCCTCCAGGTTTAAAGTTCCCAAGGTTGGAGACCCCTGATCTAAACCATACAACACCAAACTATTTAAACATACTCACATAGAAAGGCAGCTCATTCCTTAGAAGGTAACCAAAATCAAACATTATTTTTAAAATGTTAAATTGTTAAACTGTAATCAACTGCATAATTGTAATAATCTTTTTCAATTTAGGTATTAAATTGCCATCTTGCAAGGATGTTAAAGGCAATAGAAAGGGTTTTTATAACAGTAATAAAAGGGAGAGAAAAGGGCTGGATTTGTTGCTAGGAAAAGTTGGTAGTATATTGTCAGGTGATAGAGACAAGACAGAAATCATCAACTAAGTGTCCTCTCCCAAAAAAGAACTGTGTTCAAATGAACTTACCAGAACAACTGACACAAAGAAGGAGTTTTAATAAGTTCCATAAAAATGAAGCTGATTTCTTGTCCAAATCTTAGATGAAACATTCTTTGCTGCTAAGAACTTTTATTACCCTATCAGAAATTATTTCGAAGCATTATGTGTAGTGAATGACAAGTCTGTCATTTAGTTATTGCATTAAATTATAATTATTTATATCCGTGATTTGTGAGTATTTGACAGGCAAATTTTGCATGACATGGTTCATAGTATAAATGAATCCGGAGTTCTCGTCAAGTAGACAGATTCAAATTATCATACTTTAGACACATTATGGGAAGATCAAGTTCCCTTGGGAACTCCATAGTGGAATGAATGAATGAATGAATGAATGAATGAATGAAGTAGTTGGACAATTATATTGGTGAAAGACAGGTTAATTTTATTCTACATTGACAATCTTTAAATTTAAAATCTTTTACATTCCAAGCTTAGAAAACAAGCAGTATGACATTTTACTGTCTATGCCAAAACATGTCTTTCCCTACAATCCTTCCTAACCTGCATGTTCTACCCTGGTCCACAGTTCTAAAAACTAGCACATAGGATACAGTCTGAAACCATCTTGTTTCCTGAGAAACTATGATTTGGGGTATATAAGGTATCAGTTTGCAAAAGTTTTTGCCTTACTCAGAAAAGTGAGAGCCATATTCAAATTGTCAAGGTTTCTATAATAGAGGTATACATCTTTCAATCATTCTCGGGGAGACAGTGGAGCTATGCTGGCTCCCAGTTATATGGATTCAACTTTCAAAATCTCTATTTTGAGAGTGGAAGGGAGGCATCAGAGATAAAACTACATCTTCCCTTCCCACTCCTTCTATAATGCAATTCAAGTCTTTGATTGAAATGCTAGCAAATCTGGATTTAGTGCTGTCTTAGTGTCTAGGATCTCTTGATAAATGAACTTATCTCTATTGAATGTGACTGTTCTTCCTTGAATTGGTCAATCAAACCCCACAGTTACAGTACCTAATACCTGAAATTCAAGAACATGAAAGTCAGCTGAGTGACTTTGGGCCAGTTACATTTTCTCAGTCCAATGGAAACGGATGTTAATGCAAATTACCTGATGAAAATGAACCTAATTTATATAGGAAAACTTTCTACAATTCTTCCAGTTCATATTTTTCTATGAAATCCAAAATGTTTAATAATTTATTAGACCCTTACACTGACAGATAAACAGTGACAGTGGTTACATTATGTAAGGGAGTGGAAAAATAAATACAAATACTAGATTATAATAAAACTTAAATAACTACCTGGTTAATCTATCCTAAATTTAAAAAGTAATCTGTTTTAGAATGTGCTGTTCTACATCCATTCTTCATCTAAATCATGTGGACTTGAAGGTGTGTCTCATCGTCATGACAGTCAACCCGAATAACATTTTATTTATTACTCAGTTTCCTGTCTTTAGTAGAGAAATCTATGAAGCAAAGATTTAGTGCTAGGCTACAAGCCAGACAAGCCACAAAAAGTTTTTATACTTTTGCCAAGATTTCCTGCTCTTTGTAAAATGAAAATCGTGACAATTATGTTGATGCTTCTTCTGAGTTAGAAGAACCTCTAATAGACAAGAACCTATTTTAAGCTTCCAATACGCTGTTTCACAAGCTCATTCATTTCTTTTTAAAAGACAGTTTATGTACCAATTAAAGACTAATGTTCTCATCTTAAAACATTTGGAACCAGTCAACCCGCAGCAATTTTCAGGCAGTAATCTTGAAATACCAATTGAATAAGAGAGAAGAATTCAACAGAAACAGAAATCTACTGGCTTCTGCAAAAATACTGTTATTGTTTCTATGTCAGTTTCCTGCTTTTGTGCAATTAGATAGCTTGCTCTTCCAGAGTTTTAACAGTCAGGAGAAAAAATACATTGAAGAAACAAAGTTCATTTAAGAATTAAAAATGTATAATTCTTCTCCATGTGCTAAGCCAAACCAATACTCTTTTAATATTTAATAGAATACAGTTTCACAGTAGCTGCATTTACTCACTATTGTAAACAGTATAGTTTGTTTACTTTAGACTTAGATGAGGTATGAACCTGTTCATTCTAGTTTAAAAGTTTATGGGTTAACTGTAGGTATGATTCATTCCAGTTAGTCTAATAGCTCTGTAAATTCCAATACACTGGTTGGGGGGCAGGGAGAGGGTAACTGGGTCATGTGTGTGGCAGGCCAGCACGCTTTCACCCACCAATCCACCAGTTGCATTGCACATTTGCATGCATTGCACTCCAGCCAGCCACTTGGCGGCCCAATTCCGAATAGGCCACAGCCCGATAGTGGGCTGCAGCCCGGGGTTGGGGACCCCTGCCCTATAACATAGACCTGACTAAGAAATTAATGACATATAACTCAGGACTACTTTTACTGTGACAGCTACAGTAATAGAATCTTGCAAATCTGAATATGCTTCCCTACTCTCTCAATTCACCTGAACTAAGAAAGAGATTGTTTGTGACAATTACTCAGATAAGTTTCTTAGAATGGGCTCAAGCCCTGCTTATCTGACTGTTGCCTTGGTAGCAACAGTTTATCCTGCCCTTCAAGGCCATTCCCTCTGTCCTCCACGATTTTGAACAATGTTTAAGATTTGAAACAGTCAGAATTGTGTCACTGGCAAACAAGTTTAATAATTTTTTTTCTCCTATTTTTATTTCCTTGTTAGCACAAATTGCTATCTTATTTCTATAATAAACTCAATTAACAGTGGTGATAAACAGGTGCTTTGTGACTCTTAAAAGAACACATTGCTATGAATCATAGCTATTAATTCTTATCTGAGCAAAAGTATTATTATAAATTTGACCTATCAACAGAAGAAATAATCAACAAATTCAAGTTTCTGTAATGTTTATTTTAAAAAGGTCCTTTCAACACAATCAAAATTATTAAAAATGCATAGTTAGCAAAATAATAGAAATCATGTATTAATTTTACAATGGTTAATGACATTCAACAATTTCCTAGTGGGACCTGATATATTTCTTTTGGGGATAAATCCTGATTGGACAGAATGTATAATTTTCCTGTTCATATTAATTTGAAATGATCAGCTAAAACCTTAGTGTATAATTTATATTAAAAAGAGATATAGGTCTAAAAGATGATGCTTTTATAAACCTTTACCTGGGTCGAGAATTAAAACTATTTTGAATATTTCCCATGTTGAGGGACAGAATATCCTCGGTAGAAAAAAACACTAATTAACCAAAGTTCTAAGATCAGAATGTCTTTAAACTCCTTACAAAATTTCCCTGTTAAGGCACAGTGCCCAGGCTATTTACCATATTTAAGACTTCTCACTCTGAAAAAGGGCAATCAAGGTATTTTACATCTTTTAAAGATAAATAATAGCTTTTAACCTATTAAAAATATGTTAACCTTTTTTATTGATCAGTTTATAGAGGTATATCAGTCTTTTTTTAAAAAGGCATTTTTATTAATATTGTTAGTACTAGTAATAATTTAACCTTTGGAATCTTAAGAACCCTGCAGAAAAACAATCCTTACTACAGTATAAATTCTAATAAATCCCAAATGAACTCATAATTAGGCTCCTTTATATTGAGGATACCTATCAATTGCCATTTAATACCTAGAAATCCTTGTGGATTGATTTAAATACATAATCACCTAAACATTCTGAATCTGGGTTCAAGCAAGATTGATAATTATTATGACTGGCAGGTAATGTTAATTTCCTCCTTTTTATATCTCAGTCACCAACTATCTCTTGGTAGCGATCAAGACAACTTGGGGAGAGGACATATATCAAACCATTCTACCTGAACTAATTGCTAAAGGAAAGTTTATCCCATGACAAACATGCCCAAAAGCTGCCTGCCTCTCTAAGGGATCTTACATCTAATTTTTAAAGATTCATGGTCCGAAGTAGGGGCTTCAGCTAAATTTATTCCTAGGTAGTCAAGTGTGGTTAAATATTACAAATCCTGCTTTTAAATATTCAAGACTCTTTGCTCATTGTACAAGCAGACAAAACAGGTCCTAAGAAACATGAAAAGCTCTGTAACTATATATTATTTTTAAAAGATGGTAAAATCTGTCTTGAAATAAAAGACCAATAGCCACTTAGCATTAAAACAAAGAAATAATTTATTACCTCTCAGGCATGACCACATTTAAACAATTAGCTTCTTTACAGTGTTAACTTTGATTAGTAGTTTAAAAGAAAGTACCTCATTAAGATCGTAAAATTTATGGTTCGGCCTATTCTTCTTCTTTGGAAACTGATTGTAACAGACACATTGTTCTTTGTGATGAGAAAGCTTGGGATAATATAGTTTATAAAGTTAATGAAAAATACAGAAACCAGCAACAGAGTTCTGAATGGGATAAATGGAGAATTATCACTGCAGTAGTGCTGCAATGAGCCAAATAAAAACAACTAAAAATGAGAGGGTTTTTTTCCCTTTAAATTAACCTTAATACATAAGCCACCTAGTTCCTTTGGTGATTTGACTGGTATGTAAGTTGATAAATAAATAAGCAATCCATCTCTGAGTGGAAATGATATGACGAGCATGACTTTCAAGGTTGATTTCAAATCTATTTATTGCATTTAATACTAAAATATTCACATTGCAGGAATATGATCCCAACCCCTGGCCGTAGCGCACTACTGGGCTGTGGCCCATTTCGAACCAGATTGAATAAGTGATGGATGAGTGTGCATGCTTGCATGCATGCCTACCATTCACACAGAACCATGCCCTCTCCCCCCGCTAGCAGAGCTTCATGCGTGAGTGCCTGCTGCTCAAGCAAATGGAGCTTTGCACTAAGCACAAGCTTGTGCAAGTAGAGCTGCGCATGTAAGTAGAGCTGCAAGTACATGTACACTTGCCCATCGCTCGCGCAGCCCATTTCCGGATGGTCTGTGGCCCCGTAGTGAGCCATGGGGGCTGGAGACCTGTGCCTTACAGGAACTCCTCAACTTACAAACACAACTGAGTCCAAAATTTTGATTGCTAAGCGAGGCAGTTTGTCAAGTGAGTCTTGCTTAACAACATTTGTTAAGCAAATCATTGCAGTTATGAAGAGAATTGTATGATCACTAAGCGAATCCGGCTTCCCCCATTGACTTTGCTTGTCAAAGGCTGGCTGGTAAGATTACAAATGATGATCACATGACCCTAGGACAGTGCAACTGTCATAAATACATGCCAGTTGTCAAGTACCCAAATTGTGATCATATGACCACGAGGATGCTACAAAGGTGGTAAATGTGAAAAATGGTCATACTTTTTCAGTCACCTTTTTCAATGCTGTTGTAACTTTGAACGGTCCCTAAACAAATGGTTGTAAGTCAAGGAGTACCTGTACTCAATCATTCTATGAGCATAGCCTATGCATATGACTAAGAGACATGTTTCAGGAAAAATAGTTTTTCATTAAATCCTATAGCCTTTTATTCATCACAACTCAAACAAAGGATGCTGTACTAATTTCTGTTTTAGTGCAATTCATAGGCCTTCTTTGTAATACTGAGTTCTTCTCAAAAATAGATCTTCATGTTAACTTATGTGGACATTCAAGATTAAACATTATAATGTTCTTTGAACTACGTAGAAATAAATTCTTGTCTAATATAATTTGCTGAAACTATAGGAAACAGGATTTTCATGATTCAGTAACTCAGAAAGGATTCTTCCATCATTTCCTACAAGGATATATTTTAATATAAATGAACCTCATACAAGCTTAATCATGAGTCAGAAAAAAAATGGTCAAATAGCTTAAAGTATCAGATTAAGCAGGATTTCAAATAAACCATTTTTTGAGAATGAGTTCATGTTTTCATTAGTAATCCCATCAAGTTTTTTTTTTAAATATACCATAATATCGTGTGTAAAACAATGTCACTAACAGGAGAAATCTCATTGAGACTGAAGAGAATAATATACTTTCCCTTTGCATAATACACAAATTTATCCATAGAAAGAAACTATGGCTTACAAGCAAAGTAGTTGCATTCACACTTCCATCCAATTCAAAAGCAAGCCACACTGGCCTTAATTTGATGTAGCAGTACAACTAAATAATAATAGTAACCCTTTACGATGTATGCTTGTAATAAATGTTGATTGTGTAGCACTTCTATTTCTACACCCATTTTTCTTTTCTTTTTAAAGCTATTTCTCCATGATTTATTCAGTGTGAATATTTAATTTTCTGGTTCCAAGGTTACTATCTTCCAGTTAGTTGAAGTTTAGCTTGCTCTGGAAGTACTGTATGTGAATGTATGTGTATTTCCCTTTGCAATCATCTTCACAAGGGAAGAAACTCATCACACAATGAAATCTACTCCTCTGGAGTCATACTAGTGAATCTAATCTTCAATGGCACATTCAATAATTAAATCTGCTGTGAAGTAACCTTTCTGTGTACAGCTGTATACACAAAGGCATTCATGTGAGCTCAAACTTGTGTTGTGAATTGAGTTTTCCCTCTCCGGTTACAACTACATTATGCCTAGCATAATTGGGGATTTATGTGATTTAAACTTTTATGTCATTAGTAATTCATGTTGTTTTTATAAACATATGCATACTTTTCATATGATTCATTATTATTCATGAATAGTAAATTCATGATTACTGTAGTAAAATCAGTTTTGATTACTGAGATAGGCAATCCAAAAAGGGTTTTCGGAATCAGAACATGCTAACGTATTACAATAATAATGCTAACCAATAATATCAGTACTATTTTAAGTTTTAAAATATAATAGTATTCAATGCCGTTTACACTAGCCTGTTTCCTCTTCCCCTTAATTTTTATGTAGTTCTGATTTAAACATTTTCAAAGTCACACATATATATTATAATCTGCAACATTTCTACATACGTATAAACAGAAAAGTGCTTTAAGATCCCCAAGATCTTTAGGTATACAAAAACATATGTGCAGTGTGTTGTATAGTGTAGAACTTATAATTTACTGTCCACATGCATATGAGTATACACAGTAATCTGGACTATGCCAAATGTTTGGCATTAGAAAGTTCATAAAGCCATATTACAAAACAGCTCTTCTATGATTTTAAAAGTACCTAACATTATAAGCAGCAAATCTATAGATTTAGAGAAATATTTTCATGATCAATTCATAAACATTAACTTAATTCACAGTAAAGTTAAATCAAAATCGTCTATTATTTAGGTATTTATTTCATGTTTTAACATTGCATTCTAAACATAAAGAATATGCTTCTATTAATTAATATAACAAGAAGTGTTATTTTTCTAGGTTTAAAACCTTTCAGTAATATTAATTGGCAATTCCTGTTAGCAACTTTATAATGTTTATCGTTTTACTGAAAATCTGTTCCAGATTGTGGTACTAATGGTTTGGTTTCTAATTTTTCTCTGTCTTTATCATAAACAATAGAGGTTTTTAATGTTTAAATATAATTTTGAAGTTCCACTTGCGCAATTGTCAAAATGTTTGTCAAAATATAGACATCAAAGATATTCTGATACTAAAAAGGAAGTAAAAAAATAATATAAATTATATTAGATTTTGTTTTTCTATCTAAATCACTAGATTGTTCCAATACATACAAAATTAATCTGGCAATTACCTATATCTAAAATTAATTGGAATAAATCCGTAACTGTGCCATTGTGAGAGCTATTCTGAAACCAAACTCAGGAGAGAAAGTTTGGCACAGCAGACGGAGCAGAGGGTTTTCAGTTAAAAAATAATTTTAAAGAACTTAAGTAACAGATACAAAAAAGTATTATTTACCCTTTCGGCTCAGGTTAGGATGCTATAAACAGTTTGCTCTTTACAAATATGCTGTTATTAAAGGAAAAGACATAATAGAAATTATTTTAGCCATTTCCTATTTTCCCACAGCTCAGCACGAATTAAAATGTCATGCCCCTTTTTCAAATAATCAAGTAGAATGAGCGCTTGGAGATACAAGCCACATTTAATTTGTCCTGACAATTGGAGTGCTAGAGCAGGGCTTTTCAAATGTAGACCTTCTTAGTAAAAAAAAAAAATTCTTGAAATCCCTCATCCAGAGGCAAAGCTCTAGTCTAGTGTATAAAAATGGCAATGAAATGAAGTGCTTTTTGTAATTTGTTTATGCCAATGAACCTATTAAACTTGTTGTTATTATGGTTCGTCACACACAGTCAACCAGATGTTTAGGATGGATTTGGTATTTTTATCCATCTACCGAGTCTTTCCCAAGGATCTGGGTTAGAAAGATGTTGTTATTTGATGGTGTCAAAGGTACTGTCACAGAATGTAAGCAGAATGTTCCGAACAAAACTGCTTTTTGCAATTGAGTAATGGTGATTTTGTCAACGCCAATGGTGTTCAAATGGTGCTCCAGTTGTTTTGGGATCGCACCCAAGATGCCTATTAGTTTTTATAGAACCACATCAAGTTATAAAAAAGGAGCTAGGTTTTGTGGATCAGGTTGGGAAAATTATGAATTCTGTGCTAAAGCGTATCATTATAATATAGGAAAGAAGTGACCATATTGTCTAACAAGGACAATCACTGTCCTCTAATGGGATACCATATGGATTTGTGGATTGCTAAATATGAAAGGGCATATGGGTAAAATGTAGAGAAATAATTTGCCCTTTAAAAAAACTGTCATTTAGATACTGAAAAAATGCAAAGTTGACGTAATTGTTTTCTATTTGTATCTTAAATATTGCACAACTATTTAGTTTACTGTGTAGGGGTAAATGTTCTGGATAGAAGATGCATTATTCTGAATCAGATCACTGGTCCATCAATGTCAATAGAGCAGTAGAATCCCTTTCTACGATTTCAGGCAGAAATTTTCCAGCACTGTTTGAATTTACAACTGACTGCAATACAGTGAAATTTTGTTGTATAGGTTTACATTTAAGAATAGCAAATGATTACTATTAATCCTCCTACGGCGATAAAACAACTGTCTTATTCAGTTATATATACATATAGATGTTCTCACTCAAATATATGCTTCCTTCCTTGAAGCAATATTATTTAGTTTGTCATCTGCATGAATAATTAAAATATCATGTCTAGTATTTAAATTATTTGCCAATGCCTTTAAAATTGAAGCTGGTAAAATGTGTATTCTTAGTGCTTGCTTGTAGACATTAACATTTTTTTTGCAAAAGAGATCCCACATTTGACTTGTCAAATCAGAATTTACTCTTAATTGCATTAATTGTGTTAAACATACCAACGTTCTAAAAGGCTCTGTGAACCTTTGGACTTTTCCATTTGTTTTATATTGCCTGTTTATTTGCTAATTGCCAGATGGGCTTGAATTAAAGCTCAATCCTTCTTTCCCAAGTGACTTATCTCTCTCCACACCAGGCCCTTTTCATGCAGCATTTCATAAGATATCATTCTAAAGCATGTCTACAAAGAACCCCGTAGAACACACAAACTCTAATGTCAAGAACAGATTGAAAATATCTCTACTTTTCAGTAGGTTGTAAAAATATGCTAGATTAGTAATAGCCAGGATAGAATAATAAACTAAATAAATACTTGGAACCTATGACTGAGAATTATCAGCTGCAGCTTTCAATACTGAGATTTCGTCACCATTAATACCTACCCTGAAATGTCATAGACTACTTAACATTTTACATGAAAGAATAATGCTGGGTTACACCTATGTTTAAAATTTGATATTAAAATAGGTCTACGATAGCGTATTTTTTATTCACACAAATATCTACATGTGATATCAATCGTTTACAAGTCCTATGGAAGGAATAAAAATGAAAAATCTATCACTGATGTATCTGTCAGGATAAAAAAAAGAAAAAAATTAAATGTTTTTCAGAAAGTACACTTGGATGTTAACCTGTTATGAAAGACTAAGAAGGTATTTTGTATGATTCATACAGTAATTTAACATGAAATCAATTTAACAAAGAAGATGCAGCATACAGGATATTTAAACCCAATTTTAAACTTTTAAACCCAAGTTAAAAAGCAGGGGGGGGACTTTTGTTTGCAACCTTTATCACAACAACATGGTAGAGGGATGAAATCACAACTGGAAAGATAGACATTTCACTCTAAACTTTCCCTGATTAGCATTATTTTAACAAAGCCTGCCTGGCAGGTTATGTTGTACAAGTGCTAATTAGTCCAAAATGAGTATCTGGGGAAAATGGGTGGAAGCTGGTTCTATTATATGCAAAGTTATTGCTCTAGCTACTTTTCCCCCTCATCACATCTTTCATCTGTTTCTCAAGCCCATTATTAATCTACTGTACATATGATTATTTGATATAAATTTTTCCTTACTGCTTAAATTAAATACAACAACCACCATTGCTTATAGGAAAAAGAATTAATATGAAGAGTATACTTTACAGTATCATTAAAATTGTGTTGGTGTGCAGAACTTCCAATTAGCCATAATTACTGTATAAGAGAGGAACCATTGTGACTGAAATGATACTTGAATGCAGGAATCAGGCTGCTAAAATCTCTTTGGAGTTAAAGAGAAACCATTAGATTACTTACATGTACTCCATATAGCTACATTTTTGCAAGGAGAGGACAGGAGCTGCATTTTTGTGTCAACTTGCAATTGGCTGGAAGTCGTGGAATTCTGTCCTGCCTATATGCCAGGTGCAAGGAACTAGGAATAACCCAATGAATTCTTCAGAGAAATTTCTTTGTTTTTGTTTCTCCCATGCACAGGAATCTTTCCAGCCTAAAGTATACACTGCATAACTATCAGATATATTCTGTGAAGGTTTAGGAAGAATCCCTCCTGGGCCTCTTTCTGCATGCCAAGGACTCAAGGCTGATTTGTCTCTTAGCTCCTTGTGAAAGAACCCCCCCTCCATCCTGCAACAGCACCAGATTCCACCATATTACAACCGCTAATGTCATCTATATGGACTATGTTCCACTGGACTAACCTCTTAGCCATTTTGGGCTTTATATTTGATACACACACATATATGTACATACATACATACCGTGTTTCCTCCAAAATAAGACCAGGTCTTATATTAATTTTGCTTCAAAAGATGCATTATGGCTTATTTTCTGGTTAAGTCTTATTTTGGGGGAAATGCAGTACTAAACGTCTCTGTCTGGTTGACAATCTTAACTGGGGCTTATTTTTGGGGCAGGGCTTATATTACGAGCATCCTGAAAAATCATGCTAGGGCTTATTTTCCAGTTAGGTCTTATTTTCAGGAAAACAGTTATTTTCAGGAATACATACATACATACTTACGTACATACATACATACATACCTTTATTTAAAGTTTAAGAACCTTTAAACTGGCAAGTTTTATTGAATCACTGGTAAGTTTTTTTCAATTCTTAAAAAAGTTTAAATATAAGTTTAAAGATTTGTGATTTTTATTACAAATTAATAAAATTATTAAAATTACAACAAAAGGATGATTTTTGTTGACTTTAGAAAGTTTTAAATAGATAAAAGGCTCAGATGGATTTGATTTAAGACTTTAAAATTGATTGAAAGGCTCCTTTCCCAAGGGATCCTTTGCTTATATTTTGAAATAGATAAGAAAACTTTGAAGATTACACACTAGAGGGCACCATATGGCTACCTTAAAAGAAACATATGATGTACTGTAAAGTATGGTGACAGGAGGTTTTGAACTGTTTAACTCCTTTGTATATTGGTTGTTTGAAACTGACATACAGGTGAAATTAAAAATTAGAGCTAACAAAAAGGAGATGAAAATAAGGGATTTACAAATGAAAGATTATGACTTAAAATTAATTAAAAATTTAAAAAACAGTCAAATTAGCAATATGGAATATTTCCTCATACTGAATTTGCAAGAGGGATTTGCTGGAGTTGCTGTACATTGGAAGTACAAAAGGAGCTTCATAAAGATGGAAACAAGAACTTTGCGCGAAGAGGAGACTATGAGAAGTCAGATGTTAGAACTTTCTCTGAAGATCGTTTGAAGAAAAAAAAGAAAGAATACAGAATTAGTTATTCAATTAAGATTAAAAGAATGGGTTGTTATTTTGGAAAATGTTTAGCAGTTGCTTGATTAGAACTGATGATGATGTTTATTTCTATTAATATTTAATTCTTTTTTGAGTGGGACTAAACTTTGATTATTTGAAGAGAGAAAATAGGGATTTATTTAAAGGGAACGTAAGGATTTATATTGGGTGTAATTAGATATAATCTGTAATGTTTTGGGCTTCTCCTATTTCATAGAGTTCTAGACACGGGTTTATAGAAATTGGGATGACATATAGAATGAAGAAATGTTTGCTAATAATTTAAGAAATAGTGATCAATTGTTAAAGTTGCTGAGGCCGAAGGGGGAGCTTTCTTTTTCTCATTTTTTTTCTTTTTCTGCACCCCCTTTTAATTTTTTTAATATATTTTTTATTCTGTAGTTGTAGAAGTTTTGCTTGTATTATTTAATCTCAAATAACATTATTTGGCAAAAAAAAAATGTATTGCTGACATATGGTATTCAAATCATTTGAAAATAAGAGCTGTACTTTGCTTTTGTCTTAAGTTCTATGAACGAGGCAATTTTAATTCTAATGTGGTACCACAGAATAAGTCTCATCCAGTTAAATGTAGTCATACTGTAGTGCTTCTGTACAGATGAGTCTCACGAGGCAATAATAAACGACTTCCCAATATGAGTGTTTAAAGTGGTAATGCAAGAAAGCAAACACTTATGCATCTCTCCTCTCTCTCTCACTCCTTTGCTGGTTTCTGTGCTTTGAATCACAAGACATTCACATGGTAGAGAGAGAAATCTGCATGACACCATGGAATATCTGAATTGTTCTTCCATTCTTGGTACATCTCCAGCTGCACCTGCCTTCATACAGTATTCATTGGTGTGCTCATCTTAACAGGTGGAGCAACAAAAACAAGGCTCAGTTGAGCCACTCCTCCACAAACTGGCAACCTGCCATGCTTAACTAGAACAAGCTTAATGGATGCATTTTATAGCAGTATATTAATTTTTTACAGTACAAATTTTCAATCAAATTAATTCTCTATGGGTTTTAGTGAATTTTGCATGCAACAATCATTCAAGTCTGGAAACCATTCTCATAAAAAATACAGCCATCAAATGAAGCAAATGAAAAAATACAGAATATGAAGAATAGTAAGGTAAAGGTTCTCCCGCACATGTGTGCTAGTCATTTCTGGCTCTAGGGGTGGTGGTCATCTCCGTTTTAAAGCCAAAGAGCCAGCGCTGTCCGAAGACGTCTCCGTGGTCATGTGGCTGGCATGACTAAACACCAATGGTGCACGGAACGCTGTTACCTTCTCACCAAAGTGGTCCCTACTTGCATTTTTTATGTGCTTTCAAACTGCTAGGTTGGCTGAAGCTGAGGTGGCACTAGGAATTTGAACCACTGAACTGCCGACCTTCTGATCAACAAGCTCAGCGTCTTAACCACTGAACCACTGCATACCCAAATATGAAGAATGAAGACTGTCAAAACATTGCATGAATCTCCAAGATGGTACAATGTAAATATACTGGTTTGCAAGGAGTTTTCTAGATTAGCAATCCTACTTTGCATAAAACCGTATGAATATACTTGAAGTAAAATTGGGCATGCTCTTTGATCTAAATGTGCCAAAGCTAACCACCACTATCTTTAGCCCTGGCAGCGAAATGACACAGGCACTGTAAGCTAAGGCAGGTAGGGTATACCTGCAGGAGATCACAGTGCTCTCTTAGGCTTTGGGCCTGCCACTTTCTCTCAGCCCACCACATCTCACTGCTGTTATGAAAATAGAAGGAGGGAGCATTATAAACGTCAACTTGAATTGTACAAATAAAAATGGCATGTATATCAAATAATTAAATTAATACTATATTACTATGTGGATGCTTCAATTCACCCAAACTGTTATTCTGTCAGATAATTTGAATGGATGCGGGCAATCAGAAGAGAGTACAGAGAAAATGACTGGGCCATCTGGGAAGTAAAGAGATGCATACATGCAGATAGAAAAGTAATGGATAACATGCAATTGATAAAGATTAATGAATATTTGTTAAAAGACAAAGTAGCGGTATAAAATAACATATTTTTCCCACACTTTGCGTGGAAGTGAAGGTAGTTAATGTCTGGAGAAACGTATATGTAAGCTCAATGGGATGGAATGAGTACTGAATGGATGTGTTTGAATACAAAAGTGGTGACTAGTACTAAAGAATTGTGCTGAGTTGACTAAATCTTCTGGAAATAATGATTGAGGCTCAAGTCTCACACTTGTTCCTCAGCCTCAAAATAAATGAAGGAAGAGTGAATGGGTCAAGAGGAAGCTGAAGATCCCAGTCATTGCTGGAGTTGATAGGATCAAGGTAAGAATTTTAAATAACAAAGGGCAATGTACAGGAATAATAGAAGAGGACCATTTGCCAAGGCAGAAATGCACATTTTCCTTTTCTTTTTGTTTTTCATAACTTTAATTTCTTTGGCTTACTATCTTAATCCTTTCTGCACTTTATATAATATTGCTTCCCCCAAAATGAAATAGAATAGGTATTTCTGTAGGTTGACTCAGCTTTCCAGCCTTCCGAGGTCAGTAAAATGACAGCCCAGATTATTGGTGGTGGGACAATATACTGACTCTGTAATCCTTTTAGAGTGCTGTAAATAACTGCGGAAGTGATATACAAATCTAAGTGCTATTGCTATTGCTATCTCTGTAAGAGTTAAACAAGACAAGAACTGAGTTTTCTCACTAGGTTCAAATGATCATCAGTCTATTTTAAATTTCCTTCATCATACAATACTATGATTTTCAATAAATTGAAAAGAATACAAACAGACTTTTGACCCAAAGGT
This sequence comes from Stegonotus admiraltiensis, assembly GCA_032468215.1. Classification (NCBI taxonomy): domain Eukaryota; kingdom Metazoa; phylum Chordata; class Lepidosauria; order Squamata; family Colubridae; genus Stegonotus; species Stegonotus admiraltiensis. The sequence goes on from JANHZT010003941.1 coordinate 29,344, forward strand.
GCTTTTTTAAGAGGCAACTGAACTTTCTGTTCCCCATCATCCAGTCAGAGCTGAAGAAGCTTCTTGGATGAGAAGCAAAACATCTTCAAAGAAAGTCCAGAAATTCCAGTTGCCTCCTTTGGGACAACCATGACCTGGATGATTGAGAATCTCCATAGACCACAGACTTTTGAACATTTTTTTTTCACTATAAATCAATAATCTGAAAGAAAGTACAGAATCACTTTCTCAAATTCTTATGAACCTTCTCTAAACAAATGTCGTAAGGTGCCCTGAATCATTATTGCACGCTGGCTATATAATTTGAAAATACAAAAAATGCCTATTACCAAGGTCGCTGTTAATCTATGCTGGAAAGGGTGGAGATGCCAAATTATAGCACAGAAATAGTTCAATTACATAATATTTTTGTGCAAAATAAATTATAAGTATCAGAAATGAAGAGGATTTTTTCTAGCTGAAGACAATTATTTTTATAATCATTGGTGGATCCAGATTTATTTATATATAGAACAGAAGCACTGACATCAACAAAAATTAAGAGTAACTTTAGTCAATTGCATTCAATGATTATACTACACATGATTAAGTCTGAATATTCATTTTCAATATTATTATTATTAAATTTATTTCTCTGCCAACTCCCAGAGACTCTGGACAGTTTACCATATACTTTAAATGCAGGTGCCATTTCTACAACTACACAAATAGTTACATAACTACATGCAACTTCATATACTTGGCAGCTATGAGTCTTGCAATACATAAAAAATCAGTACTGAAGGACCTAAGGTGATAGCATATTTTAAAACAGGAGGAACAATGAGAACTAGATGTTTTTATCTGTGTAATTTACCTTTAAACATGGGGCAGATAATTTCTTCCTGCTTAAATTTCAGCTGGAAAAGGTATATTAAATTACTTTTTAATTAGTAATTTGGGAGGATTATTTGGGAGAATTATTTTTCCCACTGCACTACTGTATAGTATGCCTTCATATGGCCATATCTATTCCATTTCCCTTCTTTCAAATGAGACCAGGAATAGGATCAGTGGTGGGATTCAGCCAGTTCGCACCACTTCGGGAGAACCAGTTGCTAACTTTCTGAGCAGTTTGGTGAACTGGTTGTTG
>JANHZT010003941.1:86931-104553 GCA_032468215.1 Stegonotus admiraltiensis
ACTCCCCCCCTGGCCATGCCCTCCCGCCCCCGAGGTCAAACACAACCCTGATGCAGTCCTCAATGAAATTGAGTTTGTCACCCCTGCCTTAACCGCTACCTCAAACTGGATCTCTGTGTTCCAGTACAGTTAACTGCTTTCTAATCTGGTTTGTTAAAGAATCATAAATAGGAGTATACATTGAATATGATTTCCAAGTGTTTGTTTTCAGTGAAAAGCAAGATAGGAAGCTGGACATTTCAGATCAGGAGCAACTGTGTCAATTTCCAAATGAAAGAAAGTAGTAGGAGCACTATTATCTGTACAAGCCAAACCCCAGACCTGGTTCCAGTTCTGAGCGCCTCCATTTCTGAACCCCTTAAGAATAATTCAGAGAAATTTGGATAGGTATGGAGAAATTCAAGAAGAATGATTAGAAGACTGGAAACAGATCTGTGCAAAACGCATTGGTACAGTGAAGTACTACTCTTGTAGTACTGACACAGTCATATCCTTTGGAAAACTTGGTACAGCTGGGCTTTCTCAGGTCATCACCGCACAAACAAGCCCCTCACCTTCACCAGCGGTCCCAGCACCGTAGGAATGTGTCTGATCAAGCAAACAACCTGAGAAAGCAAGCCATCAGGGTTGACAGGGTTGCCTTGACACTTCAAACAGGAATCTTCCCTTGCATCTATGTTCTTCACAAAATGTCTTTTCTAAATGGTTTGCGTAGCTTAATAACTAGGTTTTATGTGGTTATGAAAGCACTTCTCCAATACCTGGATGGATGGCTCACAGACAAAAATCAAAGGCTGTCTCTATCATTTTGGAATGTAGAGAGGAAAGTGGATTCCATCTGAATGTAGATAAATATAAATATCCTAATGGTAACAGCAGATCAACACCAGAACCAGTAAGGGAGATGGTGAGCTCCCCTTTACTATGGATAGCTAGCTATTCATGGTACTTTAATTTGGATTTCTGCACTGAGGATGAGGTTATATTCAGTAGTTCGTTTAAATGGCTCCTTGAACTGGAGGATTCTATGATTCCTCACGGTGGGTGGCAAAGCAGTAATGTATTATAACATTTAGGGTGAACATTTGAGAAAGTTAAGTAGTTCTCCTCTCCTTTGAAAATTGGTTGGCAGAGGCGTTCCCAGTTTTGATAATGAGATAGATTAGCTAGAGAGATTAATCTTGACAGTATTCTTAATAAGAGCTTTGCTTTTTTTCCAAGATGTTTTTTTCAGTTTCTAAATCTAGCCTACAGCCCTGAGATTTCTTTCGTTTCCGCTTCTGTCACTCAGGCCTGACTCTGGCTTAGGTTAGCCAGGTGCTGCTGGCTGATAGAACGTCAACTGTTACAGGCAAGTCCGGATTAGCAAGCATTCCACTTCATGCAGGTGATTTCACAAAATTTCCCAGGGGTAACTGCCTGAATGCTTAAATGTGTTTTTTTTCCCAAATGTGGGTCAGGCAAAGTATCAAATTTGCTGAAAGTTATACAAAGCTGAGTTTCTTGTTTATGCATAACCAAGATCTAATATATAATCACCTGTAGTAATTCTAGATATACGGAGTCACTTGGTATAAGGCAGGCTGCAATAACCGGATACTGGGGATCGTCTTAGTAAAAAATGCATTGAACAGCAGCATTTAGAAGTGCCAACTATTTTTCAAGGGACAGGTCCTATTCTACTATGGTACTTCCTCAGATTTCTACTTGGGTATGTGCTGAACTTATCAGTTTTTAAGAATAGAATATCTTAAGCCAATTGAATACTAAGCTTACCTGCAATAAATTAATATCACAGATTAATAGTTTTCTGTTAGCCTTACTGGGATCTTTTCTACTTAGAGTAGAGGCAGACCCATTAAAGGTAAGCCTCCCAGTCTTGCCTCATGGAAACTGGGAGGGAGAGGAATCCTTAGATGTAAAAACATAATGTTGTCACCACCAGCTGTTGCAACTTGTCTGCAACCAGATAGAAAGATAGAAACACCCTTCTGTGTCTGTTCCAAATACAGGTGTTTTTTAGCTGAGTTAACACGAAGGCTTAATGAATGGAGCCCTGCCCAAAACGTAGGAGACATATTCATTAAGTTGGGCCAGCAGTTTCAAACCTATACAGACTTTTTCAACAACTATGCAGTGACTCTGAAAACTATAGATAAGGTAAGAATGCACCAATCTCCCAAGATCTGTCTTATTTTCTACAGGTTTTTTTTTAATTAAACATACTCTTGCTAATTCATTTAAAATGCACGATGGGCCTTTCCCTTTTACAACTTTCAAATGGTGCCAGTGATGGAAGCCTTTCGTTGTGGCTAGCATGCATACAACAGGTTTAACTGGAATTCTCCTCTCAATGGAGCCAGAAATGGAGCCAGTTTGAAGCTGCTTGTGATCGTGCCTGGAGGATTTTCTGATTCCCCTCCCTTGAGGCCAGCATGTATTATGGCAAAAGGTTTTTGCCATTCAGTTGTTTCTTTTTAATCTGTTTATTTCTAACCGGATATCAGTGTTTGTGTTTTCCCTGTAATACCGTCCATCTCCCTGGACTAATATTGCTTCTGTCTTCTCATTCATAACCTATTTTGATATTTCAGTTAATTTTACTATGTAGCCCATCTCCCTGTTTTTAGATAGCTGTGCTCTCCATCTAGTATAAGCCAGTTGCTATTCATTGTGGTTTTTCCATTCCACACAATGTCAATTGACGAAGCAACAATTTGTTTCAGGTTTCAGATTTATCTCCAGAATTGACACTTGGCTTATTTTAGCTATATGGGAGATCAAATTACACAATAAGGAAATATAAGGAAAACAATACCTGCCGTATCAGATGCATAATCAATATTGTATTATCCTTATCATTACTCATCCCTGTGAACTTGATGGCCTTAGCCTAGTTTGAGCTGTTCAGCGAGTTCATGGTGTCTATTTTCATTAAATAAAATGTGTTCCTTCCAATCATAATCATACGCAACCACAGATTGGGGCACAAATTACAGTTGAATGCCTAGTTTCAGGCTGGCACAAAGTTACATGCAAACCATGGCTTCGAGTGGATTTTTTTTAATCTGATCTGCCTACCCAGAGAATTCTTAAACTTCTCAAGCCAACTTAGAAAACATTAAACTTCAGTTATCATTGTGTTGATTGGGAATGATGGGCTTTATAATTCAACACATCTAGCTGCAGACTGGTGGAGAATGTTGTAATCCTCATCCAAAAATAGAGGGATGCACATTACTGTTGAAAACTCTAAAAGGAAACGAAGGCAAAATGTGTTGGCAACTTCATTAAGGCAATAATAGTCTGAATACATTTTCTACTGCAGCTCCCTTCAGCAACTTTTAGCACATGTTTGATGTGACTTTGTCTTGCTGATTGTTGAAAGAAATCCTTCTTTAATGAAACCATCTTGACCTGAGCAGATACACTAGACTTCTAATTAACATTCATAATGCCATGATATCCTTTAGACAGAAGCATTTTATGAACTGCCTGACCAAGGAAGGGAAGAGTTATGCTGAGTCAGAGTGCTATCAGATTGGGGCAACATGAAATGATATCTATATTAGAAAAGCTGAGGGGTACCCACATGTTGTTCATGGAAAATAATAGTGAAGTCTACCGTGTTTTCCTGAAAATACGACCTACCCCAAAAGTAAGTCCTAGCTTGATTTTTTACACATACGCCCAATATAAGCCCTACCCCAAAATAAGCCCTAATTAAGACCTCAGGGTGCATGGGTAAAAATTAAGCTAGGATGGGGGGGTGGAGCTACCCTACTACTTACCTTCGGACAGTTGCAGCCAGGCCTTGCACACCCCGACACCTGCCTTGCCGGCTCATTTCTTCTACCTGCAAGGCTTTCCTGAAGGCCTCTGCAGGCAATAACAGAGCTACGGATCAATCCGGAGCTCTGTTATCGGCTGCAGAGGCCTTCAGAAAAGCCTTGCTGGCCACAGAAGAAGTTTCTGAAGGGCTCTGACAGCAAAAAGGAGGCTGGGGACAACACGTACAAGTGAGGTGAGTTAGTGGATGACACCCTCCTCCTCAAAATAAGATCTGGAGCCTTTTTTGGTGGCAAATATATATATATATTTGCCACCAAATATATATATATATATACATATACATATATATACATATACATATACATATACATATACATATACATATACATATACATATACATATACACATATATATATATATACATACATACATACATACATACATACACATACATACATACATACATACATACATACATACATACATAAGACCCAGTGGTGGGTTTCAACCGGTGTCACCACCAGTTCACATCATGCACGCACTTTGCACACACGTCAAACTTACACTCTGCACAAGCACAGTATATTATGGAACAGCTGAGATGTGGCAATCCGCTCTGCAGCATCTTTCAGCTGGGCTAAAAACAACCAAATATAAGGTATGTATAATGCAGGGGCAGGGGGAAGGGCCAACCTAACTATCAGAGAGAACCAGTTTGCTCTCAGCTCACCATTGTCGCTACTGGCTCGGCCAAACCCAGCCGAATGGTAGAAACCCACCACTGATAAGACCCAGTCTTATTTTGGGGGAAACACAGTAATAGAAACAAGCCATTCACATCTAGTTCCTCACTGCTTCAGGTTTCAATGCTATATCTGGAGAGATGGATAGTGTCTCCAGAGGGAGTCAAGGAAGAGTGGGGCTTGATTGTCATTCTTCCCAAGCTCAGTTAGATTCATGAATGTGTTGCTTGAAACTTTTAACTAGTACTGGTAGTAATTTTTCAAAAATATTCTTATAGCCTTATATTCAGTTCTCTATAGTTCCAAACTATTTGAATTTATTAAGTATGATTGACTAGAAATTTATTTCTTCCTGGTATCCATTAGTACATTCTTCAATATTTCTCATTTTTGTTCTGAGACCTATTTGTGAAGGTCTCAGAAATTAAAAATAAGAGAAGCCAAACTATGAATTTAATCCATACTTATACACCAGATGATTTGCCTTCATTTGAGTCCTTGTTTTTTTTCTTCACCATTATATCCTTGAAGAGAGATTTAGCATAACCCACTTTCCTTGATGGGTAATATTCTAATGATTGAATGACGTTGCAATTTCCCAGAGCTCAGTTTAGAGATAGCTCAGGATTCTAATGCAGCACCTTTAGAAACTGGCAATAACAATGTTTCCCTTGTTGAAAACTCTGATTGAACCAGATTAAACAATTGTCCTGTTTCATACATAATCTGGTCATCATGATAATCCAAACCTCTTGTTTCCATAGTGCCGAGAAACTATTCCAGTATTCCATGCTTTCTTGAAGAGACACGATCGAACTGTTGTTACCACCATGAGAAGGTAACCCAACAATTTCACATAAGGACTGCCATAACCTGGGAGCAAAACAATTGGCACACATCTTTTTCAGTGGTGAAATCCAAAATTTTTTTACTACTGGTTCTGTGGGCGTGGCTTGGTGGGCGTGGTGTGGCTTGATGTACGTGCCTTGGTGGGCGTGGCAGGGGAAGGATACTGCAAAATCTCCATTCCCACCCCACTCCAGGGGAAAGATACTGCAAAATCCCCATTCCCATCCCACTCTGGGGCCAGCCAGAGGTGGTATTTGTCAGTTCTCCGAACTACTCAAAATTTCTACTACCAGTTCTCCAGAACCTGTCAGAACCTGTTGGATTTCACCCCTGGTCTTTTTATTAAAGTTTAAATATATCTTCCGTGAGTTTGAATTCTGACTTAAAGAGAGATTCCTAATAAATAAGGAAAAAAAGCAAAGTTAGGCTCTACCAAATAATGCTTTTCAGAAAATTGCTTCAGGAGCATGATGACAAGCATGTGTCCAGGACTGCTAAAGTTGTTCTATAAACACAAAAACTCAGAAATTTCTTGGTCTGGCTCTGTCAGCCATAATCCTTTGACTGAACGGGAATAATTTGGAAGGAAGTCCAGGTAGCTTTAGTGGTGGCTAGAGCACTACTGGCCCTTCAGCCACATTTTCTTCACAGGATAACATTAATACTGTACATTCTTTTTTCATCTAGGAAATCCACACTATTCCCTTCTCATTGGCAAGTTTATATATCTGCTTCCATATATGTGGAAAGGAAAAATTCTATGGTTGCATAGAGGGTAGGAGCAGAAGCAGTACTAATTTCTTTCCATTTCATATTCTGGCCTGCAAAAAAACAAAATTAACTCCTGATTTTGGCTCTTAGTTGAATCAACATAAACACTACCCTGTTTCCCACAAAATAAGACATCCCCTGATAATAAGCCCAATCAGGCTTTTGAGCACATGGCAATAAGGCCAAGCGCTTATTTCAGGGTTCAAAAAAATATAAGACAGGGTCTTATTTTCGGGGAAACACGGTAGCGTCTTCCTTCTTCTTCCTTTTTCTTTCGTTGGATACGTTTTCCAATATATTTTGGGAGTGTCTCACACCCAGGAAGGAAGGGAAATGATAGGTAGGCAGCTGACATGATAATGTGGCCGATTGGCTAAACAATCTGCACATCTGGTGCTGAGGTCTTTTAAAGTTGTAATGATGGTGGCATTGACATTAGAGAAATCATTGTAAAGTAAAATAGAGTAATCTATCTAGCATGTATATCACAGCAGTCTGTACAACATCCAGTTTTATAGAGAAGATTTTTAAAGCAGTCAATTTGCTTGTAGAAATATGGTGTTTCTACCATCTGAGTTAGTTGACTTAGTTTTAAAATTTGTCTCTTAACAATTTGTTTTGACTGTACTTCTCTGCCATTTTTCTAATTAAAACATTAAATGTATGTGTTTCCTGTGTAGCTTACAAGAACTTCTGCTCTGCCCTTCTAAGAGGATCAAAGAATACATCACTCTTCTCTGCGCTCTTAGACTTCACACTCCTCAAGAACACACTGACCACGAAGACTTGGCCACTGCAATTAAGCAAATGAAACAACTCAATGATTACATAGACCAGGTCTGTCTTCTACATTTGCTTTAGCACGAGGATTATTTTGCACCCTTTTAGATGAATACATGCTACATGGAATATCCTCTAGTTCAGGGCTGGGCAAATGTGGCCCTTTTACAACCTGTGGACTTCAACTCCACAGGTTGAAGTCCACAGGTTGACTGTCTCAGGAATTCTGGGAGTCTCAGGAATTCAGCTTGGCTGTCTCAGGAATTCTGGGAGTTGAAGTCCACAGGTTGTAAAAGGGCCACATTTGCCCACCCCTGCTCTAGTTTAATGAACCCAAATAGGATTGTGAAATAGGAGTACCACCTCCTCCTCCTCTTTTCATGCAATGGGATTCCTGGTTTCACTCACATTCTGGAGCTGCTGTTAGTTGCAAAAGGAAAAACCCAAGCCCAAAATAACGATATGATATTTCCTTTGTGGCTAACAGGAGGCCAAAGTAGCAAACTAGCTGAGAAATTCCAGTCACAGCTGTTCAATTTTACATCTTTGTAGATTCTTCCAGATATGCTCATACTCAGACAGTAACTAGAGAATTATTTTCCAAGCAATGGTACTATAGCCAGCAGAATTCCTATCACAGGGAGAATTAGTATCAACTTGGTTATTCTCCAGAATATTCTCCAACCCATTAAATAGACTGTAGACCAGATTTATCTCCCTGTGTGTGGTAACGGATGATCTTTCACAATGCCAGGCTTTGGGGGATGTTCTTGTATAGCTGGATTTGGATTGATACAAAATGGATAAACTTTCTCACTTAAATTTGTGGTTAAATTGTTCTATGCAATAGAAAATTAAAGCCTGTTCATTACGTCTTCTGACTGCTATCTGGTGTTCAGGAACAATATGTGCTTCTTTGTCCTACATAGCGGCTTTCGCGATCTTTCCATTTTTGGGTTGTAAATAAGTTCTGCTCTGTCTTAAATTGTTGGACTTTGAGGTATGTCTAGGATACTTGGAGAGATTCCATTGGTATGGGTGCCACCAGGGGTGAAATGTAAAATCTGTTACTACCGGTTCTGTGGGCATGGCTTGGGGGTGGGTGGGTGTAATGTGACTGGGTGGGCATGGCCAACTTTTTTTTTAAAACTTTTCAAAGCATTTTTTGTAATGCTTTGAAAAGCCTCTCTGCCAATCAGGAACTCAACTGGGATCGTCAGAGAGGCTCTTTAAAAAATGCCTCTCTGCCGATCAGGGAACTCAGCTGGGATCAGCAGAGAAATGCCTCTCTGCCCATCAGGGAACTCAGCTGGAATCGCCAGAGACTTTTCAAAGCTTTTTTTTTAACCACCTCTTCGGCCAAGAGGTTGCAGAAAAAAAATGCTTTGAAAAGCCACTGATGATCCCAGCTGAGCTGCGCAATCATCAGAGGCTTTTTTTTTTACTTTTAAAAGCATTTTTTCATCGGAAGAGGTTGTAGAAAAAATGCTTTTAAAAGTAAAAACAAAAATCACCTTCTGATGATCATGTAGCTCAACTGGGCATGGGGGTGGGACGCAGGGATTTTTGCTACCGGTTCTCCGAACCACCTGCCACCATTGCTACCGGATCGGGTGATCCGGTCCGAACCGGGAGCATTTCACCCCTGGGTGCCACTCTAAAAGTCTAGCAGTTGAAGTAATTTGCTGGTGGGAGATGTACTGTTTTATACAGTTTTTCTTATTGGAATTTGGATTGTTACTTTGGTGGTGCAATTCTTTGGGTTTTTTGGGAGTTTTTTGGGGGGTTTTTTTTTGATAGGCATGCCACTGTTTTCTCTGCTGATAAGAATATCTTTTTCTCTTGTGAATTTGATCCTGTTAAAGATGTTGTTGGTTGTATTGTGTGTGTTTTCTAAGTGACTTTTTAAAATTATGACCAATGTTTTGTACACTCAACTGAATCTACATTTTGGATTGTATGTGTGGGAGGGCAATAGCTTCCAGATGTTGGATGACTGTTTTTGCTATGAATCCTGAGATAGATAATTTCCATAAGGGTTCCTCTGATTTGTTTGTTCTGTCCATCAGAATGAAAGACAGTCCAGAGGCAAAGGTCTTTAAGTTTCATGATTATATTTATTAAAATATTTACATGCTTGGTAAGGTTTGGTACTTTATATAATAAGGCTTGAACGGCTAGCTTTGGATCCATAGATTTGTAAGGTGTTTTGTCATGAAATGAAGTAATAATTTCATCTTTCTCAATTGTTAAGTCTTAGATTTTCTGAAGCCACAGCAAGGGTGAATTAATTGTATGTTTATTCCTATTTATGCAATTTCCATTTTTTTTTAGTGAGCCCTAAGTTGTATGTTGTGGTTTCAAGTAGCAATAAAGTTAGATAGCTGTTATGTTTGATTTGTCTATGTTGGGGGCATCTATTAAAATAAGGGAGGATGGCTTCACAACTTTTCATATGCTATTTGTTGAATACTCAATAAGGGAGTGAAATCAAAAGAATAGGCTTCACTCAGATCTGCCATCTAGGCGGGAAAAATAGTTCAAGCCAATTGGCTAAGCCATCTGATAGCCCCTATAAAAGGGCAAGCTGTCAGACAGAAAGTTGCTGGGTTTTGCTCGTTAATAAAGAGTTGAAGATCTGCCTCTGTCTCTTCAATTGCCTACTGTCTAACACTATTCATCTTTTCTAAGCTATTCTATGGTATCTACATCATTGACAGTTTTCTTGGTTTGCTTGTCCAGTTCCTTTTAGGTTTGCATATTTGCATTGTGTAATATATTTATGATTGCATGATAAATGCAACAAATATGTAAATGCTCAGTTGTTCATCTGGTACACTTTCATCATATGTTAATTTTTACTTGGGGAGTCTACTATGTAAGACATAAATCATCAAAACTTGTTTGAAGGCAATCTGTTCCCACAAAAGTTCGCTTAGGTTTTTTTAAATGTATGCAAATATTTTCAGACAGGTGACTCTTTATATGAATATTGAAATGAAGGAAATTACATTTTCTTAGCAGACAGTCATTTGAGCTAATCCAGGTAATGCTTTGAGGGCTATAAAATAGGTTCTCAAAATTTAATCCAAATATACATGACTGATTCACTGTGCTAAATTTGGCTTCATTTTTTTAAAATGACTTTATTTTTTAAACAAAAATTAACATACAGTTGTTTTATTTGCTTTTTAAAGAATAACTTCTTGATTATGCAGCATAGCCCTCTAAAGAGATCCTTGCAGTAATTTACTTCATATATATTAAATTTTCTAGTTGAAACTGAATGCGGGCAGAAATGATCAGCTATTGAGTGTGCAACAGTGCATCCAAGGAGGTCCTGTAAGTAATCAGCTTTGTTTATATGAAGCAAAATGCCCAACAAGTGCATGACATTTATTTGTGATAATGTCAGAAGATGTTTCCATAGGATGAGTTTCACGTCTTCAACAATAAATGACAAAGATAAAACCAATAGATTTACTTTGTCATTCATTTGTAGAATGACAAAGAAAAGTAAATGCCTTTTATGAATGGGGAAGTTGATTGGAAAAGTATTAAAAATTGCAATGTGGAATCTGTCAATTACAGGTCAGTGTGCATAATAAAATCACGAAAATAAAAGTTAAAGCAAGTAAAACATAATGGCTGAGTTACTAGATTTGACTATGCTAAAATCCCATTCAAGCCCAGAACTGCTTTATTTTACAGTAACTAGTGTCCTTGACTAGGAATAAGGTTTCTATAGTATTTGACTCATCTTCAAAGGCAGCTCCACGTTGAGTTCATTGTGATAGCCCAGCTGCAAGGTGTCCTGGGTTTGAGTTACTGTTACCAGTTCATTGTGGTAGGTAAACTACAACTGTTGTGCCAGCCAAAACTAAGGAATAGATCCCCTGGCCACAGCCTAGTTTACATGATGATTTAGCAGGAGTTTTCAACACAAAAGTTCCTTCTCCAACTCAAGGATTAGCCTATTCTAGCAGATCATGATCCTAGCAAGAACTATTAGGTTCAGTGTTAACTACCCTGATGTTTATAAACACAAGAAACTACGTATTGTCATGGTTTATTGTTTGTTAGTTTGAGTTTGTTTCTCCCTATTTCAGACCCTAATTATCTCCATATACCAGTGCCACTGGACCTGGACGTATATGACACAACCCATGGATGGTTGGATTGATGCATTGATTGTATTGTTTATGGATCAAACGTATCAATCACTGTAACCATCAATTAGTGAATCATAATCAGCCATTTATATATTCATTGGAGTGTTGTTATGTTTTTAATTGCTGTTTGACACCCACAATAATGATGTTGAAATGGGTGCCCATACAGACTGGAAAAAAAAATAGAGTAAACTAAGAATGTTGATCAAAACGGCAAAAAGTACTTCTAATGTTTCAACATTTTAGAAGTCTGTGATATATAATGCAATTAAATGCAAAATAATTAAAAATAATGAAGGAATTCGGTAACAGTCTGCATAATTTTTAATGTTCTCATTCACAGCAGTTATTGAAAGCCAGTAGATATCTAATTATGGCGCAAGATGTGGCCCAGCTAGATTGTTCTCAGAGAATGAATTTGCCATTCAGGTAAATGTATCAGTAAAAATATTAAGGGTAATATAAACAAAATGAGGACTAGCATTATAGAAATGCTCCTTTGTTTTTTTTTTAAGTTTTCTTCTTTCTAAATAGAGACCATGAAGATAATAATTGGTAAATGTATTGAATTATTTATTGGGAAAATAATGTGCCATGTTGCATACTTTCCTTTTTAGAGTGCAATAAATCTTTTTTTAAAAAAATAAATAGAAAAATGCAAATATAAACATAAACATAAACACAGCTATAAAACCTTACAGTTTATCTCTGGGTAGTTTTGAGACTGCTTATCCATAGAGATTCTGCCCACTCAATTCAAGGGCACAAAGAGTGCCTACACCAATAGTGGAAAGTTCCTATCTTCAAGGGATCCTGAAAGTAGGCATTCTCTTCAGGGACTTCCCTATTCTGGACCAGCTTGGTCCCCAAAGGGCAAGGGTAGCTTCCATTCTCCTGTCCTCCTGGAGGCTCATAGGAACTTGGCAGATTTGGAAATCCTTGGGACTTGAGAGGCTACCAGAGGTGGGTTTCAGCAGGTTCTGACCAATTCTGGAGAACCAGTAGCGGAAATTTTGAGTAGTTTGGAGAACCAGTAGTAAAAGTTCTGACTGGCCCTGCCCTCATCTATTCTCTGCCTCCCAAGTCCCAGCTGATCGGGAGGAAATAGGGATTTTGTAGTAACCTTCCCCTGGATTGGGGAGGGAATGGAGATTTTACAGTATCCTTCCCCTGCCTCGCCCACCAAGCCACACCCACAGAACCGGTAGTAAAAATTTTTGAAACCCACCACTGGAGGCTACACCTCCTGTTGCTAGAAACATTAATCCTAATTTTAGATCTAGTTTTCAATTGCATTTTTCTTATTGTATGTTACTATCACCAATGCATTACCTGCAGCTGTGGCTTTAGTGTACTGTTTTGAGTAATCTTGATTGAAATGGTTTATAAATTTATAAATAAAAATATTTAAAAAATTAAATATAGGGTGACAATTAACAATAATATAATTATATCATCAGGCAAAACGATACGGGCAATTGTACCACTAACATTTGTCACTCCTAAAACATACAGCAAATCAGCCTTTTTAATGAGGTCCTTGCTGAGCTTCAAGTTGAGCAGTTAGAGAAATATTTCATGAGTATGAATGGAAGAAACTTGTTAGCTTCTGTATTTTATTGTAGTGATCTAAAAGATTTTGTTTTTTGTGCGTTGTCTTGTACTTTTCCAGGTATAGACTTTTGCTTATTTTTCCTTTTAGTACACTTTTATAAACATTCACTGTAATGCATTTTTAAAAAATGTTTACTGCATTTGAATGTTCTCCTGTGGTTGTTAAATTATTTATAAATAATATTAACATGGATAACAAAACTCATCTTTCAATTTTTTCCAGGTTGTATGAGCATACCCACGATCTTAGGCTTTTTCTGTTCAATGATATCCTTGTGATTTCACAACGTAACATCTCCTACAAGCCCTTTGAACGAATCCCCAAGGTCACGTACCAGTTTTTGGCTACAATCATGCTCCATCAGCTCCAGATTGAAGACATTCCAGATTCTAAATGTATGCTTTTCCTTACTCTAAAATAGTAAAAAAGAAAGTTGAATGCAGTCATATATATATTTAATTAAAACATTGAGCATTGTTACAAAATCTCAGAGACATTCTCACAATCAAACTATTACTATGTGATGCTTGTAGTGAGTTCTGACTTCTGGCAACTTCCTGCAATATTCTTGACAAAAAAGGTGCGCTTTGCCCTTGCCTTCTTTTTAGGGCTGAGAAAGAGGGGCTGGCCCAGGGTTGCCCAGATGGCTTCCTGCCTAAGGAGGAATTAAAACTCCTGGTCTTCCAGTTTCTAGTCTGATGCCTTAACCACTGAATCAAACTGGCTCTCTCTTCTTTAGCAAGAGCCTTGATAGCATACAACATTGCTTTTGAAAGTAGGCTTGTTCTGACTTCAGCATTTAGGAAAGAAAGACCCTTGACTCCATTTTGAAGTAAAAGGTTTACTTTTATCAAAGTCAAGCGGTTACACATAAGCAAAGCTGAATCTGAATATTCCCGCACAAAACTTGCATTTTCCCCTCTTCCCTGGCCCTCCCCCCTTGACCAGTCAATGGCTTTCGGGTTGGGCACCTCTTTGGTGGGGTTTCACATTCCATTCCCATGGCTCCATCCTTGACTGGCCAGTCTGTTTCCAATTGACACCTCTGATTCCTGTCACCCTGTCTTTTCCCCCACCTACCTCCCCAATCTCCCCTCTCCCTGAATCTTATGGCAGGATGCCAGCAAAATGGAGTATGCTGAAGATGGCAGAACCTGACATTCTTGAGGGTTTTTTTTAAAAAAATGTAGCAGGAGAAGCTCTGTTTTAATGATCTCCAGCCCATTTGTCCATTGGATGTGCAATTTCTGAAGTGTATTTGCTCACATAAGAAACAAACTGGGAACTTGAGCATCAGTTTGAGGGTGCTGGTGTTAATAAGAGGTCAAGATGATAATTTGTGGCAGTATGATTGAAACTCCCAACCCATTGTTTGCACATCTGATGTTGATGTTGATACAAAAGGGATGAGAATTTGGTGATACTTCCATGATGACCATCTTAGATTTTATTTTAATCACATCAACCCTCCCGCCCCCTTGCAGATACTGCCGATTGAGACTTAGGGTGGTGTTTTTTTGGGTCAATGAACAATGGGACTGTCAGAAGATGCTTAATTCCCACAATTCCTTGAAAGGCAGGATCCAGGGATTACAGAAGCTGTGTGCCAACTTTGAACCGAACCTGGCAGCAGCCATTTTTCTATTCCTCAGCTGCCCCACAGAAGGAGGGAAAGGAGGCTGGCATTACTAGACACAACAGAGAGCTTTCTCACGAGAACCAAGGTCCTCTCTACTGGCAACAGATAAGGTTGGGGAAGGAATGCCTGGAGAGCCCTCCAATTAACCCAACTGGCCAGTGTGACCTGTGAAACTTGGGGATGGGGTTATGTCCTAGTTTAATTATACTAAAACTGCAGAAAAGTATTTAGAATTGGTTTTCCTTTGAAGCTGTGCTGATATGATGTACTTGACAAGGAAGACCTTTGAGAAGGAGCCAAGTCTCCGAGTTCTGATTTGCTTGGGTTCATTAGTCGGAGCCTTGACAAGTGGCCTTAAAGCGCTGCCCACCCCTCTCAGACCCGAACCTGGCAGCAGAGTGAAGCCTCCCCCCAGCCTTCAATGTCCGGGCTATGCGAACTGAACCAAGAGTTAGGGGGGAGGCTTCACTGTGCTGTCGGGTTCGGGACTGAGGGGGGTGGGCAGCGCTTTAAGGCCACTTGTACAGCTGAAGCAAGAAATGCCTCATCCCATTCCCTCCCCTCCCGGTTAAAGAATGAGGTGGGGGGGGAGAGAAAAGCGAGGGAAAAAAATAGTCGCCTCCCAAATGTCCAAAGGATGTGGAGTTGAGATCTGGCTAAATAGTCAGTGTGCCATTATCAGATAAAAGCGGACAGGAGGATATTCACTCATGTTGCTTCTCTCTCTGTCTATCTCTCTGCCTGTCTTCTCCGCCATGTCTTACCTGACTTCCAGCTCCTGCCATGCTGGGCGAGGGGATGGCAAGGGGAGTCCCGTCTCGCTCCATGTGTCTCGCTTCTCTGCCGTCTCACCCCTCCCCACCTGCCACACCCCTTCGCCAGCCGAGATTGGCAAGCCAGATTCAGGAAGCTGAACGTGCTGCCGCCACCTGGGAGGAGAACAACGTCAGAAATGGGCTCTCTCACAGCAGCACCTCTCTCTCTTCTTCTTCTCCTGAGTGGCAGTGGTGAGTCCAGCTCACCACTAAGAGAAGGGGCACGCGAACTAGGGTTTGCAGGTGCGGCCTCCGTGAGGTTGTTCCGTGTGGATGGCAGGGACATTGGGGCATGTTCCCCCCTTCACCCCCCGCCTCGCCTCCTCAACTCATGCTGTTTGCACGGGAAGTAATGAAAAAGCTGCCACGATTGCTGGAGGCAGCGGCCTGAGCAGCACTGGCGAAGCAGCCAGTCGGCGCTCCAGGGCAAAGGTTTAGGGATAAGACTCCCGATAATAAGGCCAAGGCCATATTTTGGGGTTCAAAAGAAGATAAGACCCTGTCTTATTTTCAGGGAAACACGGTATTTTGTGTGGATAAAAACTGTAACATTCTGCTAGGTTCACGAGGATGCAATATAAAAGAGCAGAAGTGTTTTGTAACTATCCTTGTGAAAAGCTTTTGGGGAAAAATGGGATGGGGCTTTCTGCTTCACTTCTCCTTGATCAGATTCCGTTTTGCCTTCTTCATCAGCTCTGTATGGATAGTTCCTCAATTTTCAACCAATTGTTTAGCAACCGTTTAAAGTTAAGTTACGAAGGCAATGAAGAAAATTGACCTAGAACCAGCCCTTGCACGTATGACCATTACAGCATCCCCATAGTCCCGTGATCAAAATTGGGGTGCTTGGCAATTGGCATGTATTTGCAACTGTTGCACCATCCTGGAGTCATGTAAATTTCAATCTTCCCAGCCAGCTTCCAACAAGCCAAGTCAATGGAAGAAGCCAGATTTGCTTAACAACCATGTGATTCACTTAACAACAGCAGTGATTTGTTTAATAACCATGCCAAAAGGAGTTGTAAAATCAGGCATGGGTCACTTGCTTAGCTACAGAAATTCTGGTCCCAATTGTGACCCTATGTCGTCAAGCACTACCTAAAATAAAATAGTCCATCTCCAGTGTACAGGTAGTCCTCGACTTACAACAGTTTGTTTAGTGGCCATTCAAAACTACAATAGCACTGGAAAAAGTGACTTATGACTGTATTTCTTGGGGTGCCGTCGGCTCCTTGGGGTGCCGTCGGCCAATGTCGGCTGGCGACCCCTAGGGAGCGGGCCTTCTCTGTGGGCGCGTCTACCCTGTGGAATCAGCTCCCCCTGGAGCTCTGGGTGGCCCCTGACCTTCGCTCTTTCCGCCGTGGCCTCAAAACATAGCTATTTCGCCTGGCTGGCTTGGACTGAAGGGGTTTTAAAGGGGATTTTAATGGTTTTTTACAATTTTTATTGGGTACATTTTAAAATTGAACTTTCTTTGTTTTTACTGTTGTGAGCCGCCCTGAGTCCTCTCGGAGATAGGGCGGCATATAAGTCTAAATAATAATAATAATAATAATAATAACTTTTTCACACTTACGACCATTGCAGCAGTCCCATGGTCATGTGATCAAAATTCAGATGCTTGGTAACTGGCTCATATTTATGACGGTTGCAGTGTCCTGGGGTGATGTGACCATCTTTTGTGACCTTCTGACAAGGACAGTCAGTGGGGAAGCCAGAGTCACTTAACAACAGTATAAGTAATTTAACAACTGCAGGGATTCACTTAACAACTGTGGCAAGAAAGGTGGTAAAATGGGACAAAACTCATTTAATGTCTCACTTAGCAACAGAAATTTGGGGCTCAATTGTGGTTGTAAGTCAAGGACTACCTGTAGTAGATGAGAAGAGCTGTTAGTATGTACTGTTTAGGAATTCCCACCCCTCAACTTTCTCTTACTGTGACTGTTGATGCAGGAGAGAGAGAAAATATTCACAAATTTTCACTGTGAGTCTGCTGTAAACCTCAGTATTTGCTGCTGGGCTGGTAGATTTATCAAAATGAGTGCATAACACTGTAGTGGATCCTAAATCATATCCAAATCCCTCAAGGCTTTATTTGAAATTCTGGAAGTCTATTTAGAATACAAATTAGCGTGTACTGTATACCCAGAAACAAAGAAACAGCAGAATAATGCAAATCAAACTGATGATAGTTTAAAAACAACTGCTCAGTAATGTAATGAATTACCCTCATTCTGGTTCCCTTAAGGCTGTGATGGCAAACCTATGGCATGCGTGCCAGAGGTGGCACGCAGCACCTTCTCTGTGGGCATGCAAGCTGTCTCCCCAGTTCAGCTCCGGCACACGTGCATGCATGCCTTCCGCTGGCCAGCTGGTCTTCGGGTCTCTGCCATGCATGCGTGGGGGGGCGGGGCATGTGCGGGGGGATGCGTGTGCATGTGC
>JANHZT010003941.1:156223-169292 GCA_032468215.1 Stegonotus admiraltiensis
TCTGAAGTGGTGCAGGGTTTCCTGCCTGGGCAGGGGGTTGGATTAGAAGACCTCCAAGGTCCCTTCCAACTCTGTTAAATTTTATTTTTACATGGCAAAAAAAAAAGAGGATCCTGCGAGTTTACAAGACCGGTGGCATAAGGAACAAAGCTGTTACACAATCTAGTAGAATCCTGCTATAGATACTTCGAAACCTCCTCTCAAGAGGGGAGCAACAGAAACAGACCGTGAAGTGTGTGGGTGTGTGTGGGGTCTCTAACAATGCTTCGAGGTCTAAGCACATAGCGCTTATAAGCAGCGTATAGGGTATGGGGGCTTCCGGTTAGGACCTTTGTGGCTCTTTGAGTGTTTAAGGTTGCCGACCCCTGCTCTAGGGTCTCACCAACTTTTCTGCGGAGACCGAAACTGGGCACAGTATTCCAAGTGTGGTCTCACCATCAAGCAGTGCTGTCACCTCCCGTGATCTTGGAAGCTACCCAATGCAATGGAAGACGGCACCATCGCTCCCTTAATGGCAGGAAGCGGAGGGCACATTCCCTCCTTTGATTTTATGGCAGTTCCCTCGTCTCTCCATTTCCCCAGGCTAATTTAATTCCGCTCCCGGAAAAGGAGAAGGTGGGGGGGAGGGAAGGGCTGCCCGAGATCTCGCGCACAAGACCCGGATGCGAAGCTGAGAGGTGGTTCTGCTCGTCTCTCCGCTTTCTCATACGACAGCAGTGTTGGGGAGGGGCGGGGGGAGAGAGAGAGAGAGAAGGGGGGGCGGCGGCGGCTAACACCGTCCCCTGACTGTCTGGAGGTCTACTACAGTGTTTCTTAGTACTGTAGCGCCCTGTGGATGTCTAAATTTTGGAGCTTGCTCCTGCGATCAGCTGAAGATGAAACAAGCATATCTTTAAGGGAGTCTGCTGGGGATGACTGGTTCTCCTACTCTGGGGATGATAGGAACTGTAGTCCAACATAAGTGAAGGACATCAGATTAAGGAATATATTTATTGTTGATTTGTTGTACTCCACCTGGCAATACCTTATCAAAAGCACTTGGCTAAAATTAAAAACAACACTATTAAAAATTAAAAGCCCATATTGAAATTTAACAAAAGACTGACCAAAAAAGATGTGGATTTACAGATTTCTCTAAATAAAAAGTACAAATAAAAAGTGACACCTTCAAGAGGATGTTGACTTCTGTTCACACACCCAAGCAGTTTACTTGGCAATGGTACCAAAGTGATTTGCCATGGATTTCTGGGATGTTTTCTAATTTTCTAATCTAGCCGCCGGTCCTGATATTGCCTGGCAGTTTCTCATTCAAATTCTAACCACATTTGATCTTGCTTAGTTTGAACTTTTTAAAAGCTTGGTTGGGTGCCGCCGCTAGAGGCAAATGGAATTCCTGCAGTATTTTTCACATCTTGGGGACAGCACAGGCTGCCTTCTCCCACATGCCAGAAATGCTGGCCTCCTATTATTGTGCAAGGGTATCTTCAAAAGTCCATCTGCTTCAAAAGTTAACAGCCAGGGAAGAAAGGAAGGGAAGCAAGCTGAACAGAAGGAAGAGGCAGTCCCTCAGATCAGAGGTTTTCAATTTATTTCAGGCCATTGAATCTATTTTTTAAAAAACCCTGGAACCCCTTATTGAGAGGAATGTGGCATTTGGATGTCAGAGGATAAGTCCTGATCTTTCCAATATAACTTAGAAAAATTGCTATAGATATGCTTAAAAAACAGCATTGAGGCAGATATACATGGCTAAGCACATTGAAGTTTTCTTTCCCTAGGGAACCAACCCTAAATATGGTCAGTTTTTCATACCTCGATGCTATTTTTCAGGGAGACCCAGAGCAATTTTTCTATATAACTGAAAGGAAAATCCCTCTACACAAGACACTAATGGGAAAAACCACCCTCCCTACAAGTATCTAAGTTTAGTCTCTTTTCTCAGTCCCACAGAACCCATTTAACTTTCCATGGAACTTAGGGTTCCACAGAATCCAACCTTCAAAACCTCACCTTAGATAGGGAGATCTATATGAACCAGTACAAGGGAAGCCAGTGACAGCATGCACGAACATACAAATGCTGCAATTTGTGTTAGGTATTGGACATTAGTATGTAGTGGCATTTGCCTGATGATATCAATTATTTTATTTTGTTTGGCGATATCATGTAGAGGTATTTGATTTACGATCCTTTGTTCAGAGACTGTTAGAAGTTACAATGATGTTGAACAAAGGGACATGTCTACGGTTTAATTATGGCTATTGCAGTGCCCACCCCCACACACATGATCAAAATGTGGCTACTTGGCAGCCTGCCTGCACTTATAACATGGGCTTTAGAGTTCCCACCTATCATCCCTCTATCTATGCCATTTTGCTGCCCTGCTGCCCCTGTGCTCTACCACCCCAGCTGATCTTCACAATTTTCTTCCCGTTGGTGATGAGGCATGCCCAGTCTGGCTGCTGAATCAGTGAAAGTCAACACCAGCTAAAGAACTGGCAGCTGTGATTTTATGTTGTGTATGTAATAAATTTATAATGCCTCACAACTCCCATTAATGACATTAATTTTAAATGTTGGCTTTTTCTTTCCTTCCAGGTGGTTTTTCTTTTACCTTCCAGGTAAAAATTTCTATTAAGCATTGTTAAAGCTTACCGTATATTCCTACCAGGTTGTGGAGGAATCTTAAGCAGAATTGAGAAGAGAATTTCCTTTCAACTGGTTCCATCCCATCAGCAATTCAAGCCTAGCCAGCCTTTTCACTCCCCACCTCAAAATTCCAGCACAGACATAACAGTTCCCAAGACACTTTATGCTTCTTGCTAGTATTACATATCATTCCTTCTTTAGAATTCAATTTAAATTGGGAACCATTTATGCACATGTAGTCCTCTACTTACAACCATTCCTTTAGCAACCAGTTACAACCATGCTAAAAAAACCATGAATTTACAGCAGTAACAGAGCCTTGAACTTACAGCGGTGATTGCCATTTGCAACCTTCCCAGCTCGCGCTCGCGCGCTCTCTCTCTCTCTCTCACATACATACATACATACATACATACATACATAATTAGTGTTACAGTGGTTAAAGTGCTAGCCTATGAACAGAAAGACCCAGGTCCTCTAGCCCTCTTTTAGGCAGGAAATCCAGCTGAGTTATTTTGGGGCCAGCTACTGCTTCTCAGCTCTAGACTAGGAAGTGAAAAAAACACATCTATTTTCCACCCGTTGCTAGACCAACATGGTCAATTATCGTCCATAATCTCCATTGAAGACCAGCCTGCAGCACATTGACTTGGAATGATAATATAGAAAAATATGGGCAAATGGATATAGTGGATCCTATGTACTTCTGATAGTGTAGTTGAATCCAACAGAAAGTGCAAAGTAATCCTATGCATACTTACTGAGGAGAAAATTTCATTACAGGTCGTTCTCGTCTTATGACACTTGAGACCAAAATTTCCATTGCTAAGCAAGACAGTTGCTAAGTGAATTTTGCCTCATTTTATAACCTTTCTTGCCACAGTTAAGTGAATCACTGCAGTTAAGATAGTAACACGGTTATTAAGAGAATCTGGCTTTGCTTGTAAAAGGTTGCAAAAGGTGATCACATGACCTTGGGATAGTGCAACTATCATAAATACCAATGCCAGTTGCCAAGCATCTCAATTTTGATCACGTCACCTTGGGAATGCAGCAATGGTCATAATTGGGAAAAATGGTGACAAGTCATTTTTCCCCCAGTGCTTTTATAGCTTCAGGGGGGTCACTAAATAAATGATTGTAAATTGAGGACTACCTGTATCATGAATGAATCTTGGGATACAGCCACCATATGATTGTAATGTTAAGTTGCCATTGCCTCGCTAATTATGTCTGGGCTTTTAACTTTGGGTTTCTCATTCTATTGGAGATATATTTTCCATCTTTATACAAACCTTGCTGAATGCATGATTGCTTGGTCAAGCAATCACTATGATGAAGTGGCAAGAACAGAAATGTGTCCAGCAACTTTTGGCCACTGTGTGCATGCTACCTTTTCAGTAACTTGGGTTTTCTTTTATTGCTGTTCCGATTTGTGCTACTGAACTAACATGACCACAGGAGGAAAAGCAGCAGCAATAACAACAGCAGCGTAACTGAAGAAAGATGAGATCAGGCTTCTTTCAAACAACCTGCACATCGGTCTCAGACCCGTGGGATATAAGCTGTTTTTGAAAGTTTGTGTTCTGTAATATTGCTTTCTCTAGCCACACTGGGGCTGCTCTAATAATCTGCTTGCAGCTTGCCTCTCAGATATTATATAGGTCAACAAATGCCTCCAGAGATCCTGGTTTAATCTGTTATCACTAAAGCAGCACTAAGATTACTTGAGAATGTGTACTAAGCCCTCTGTAAAGTAACCTGTCAATTGGGTAGGGTTTTTTCCCCTTGCAATGGTCAGACAACTAGGTCTCACCAAGTTTGCAAGACCAGTACCTATATTTAATGGTTTTCACAGATGGATCAATTTACTTCTCTAACCATTTGTAAAACTCACCCCCTCCCAAAGCCCAGCTTGTGTCTTGGGAAGTGACTGAAACCCACCAATTACTGGACCTTAATATATCCTGCAGTGCAGTGAATTGTTAGGACATTACTGTACTCATATGCTGCCCCCCTTTACTAGACAGAATATAAACTGACAAAATAGTAGCTAATCATGGCAGCCTACTTTTAAAGACCCTGCGGAAAGACAGGGCTGCAGTCCTGAAGCTGGGGCAAAAAGGGACTCCTCCATCAGGCTCATGAATGTTCATCATTTAAGGACTCCAGGGAGGTGGCTGGTTACAAAGCCTGGTTAAAAACAATATTACAGCCAGGTGATTTCAACATTCTGCCATTGTTTTCTGATCTATGCGAAGTTGATTGACACCTGCAAGTCACTTAAGGATGCTGCATCAGGTAATGAGCACACAGGTGTGACCTAGCCCCGGTTCCAAGAGACTAACATTGGCGTTTTCCCACTTGGCAAACGGAGCTTGTTCTCAGGTGCCATCAGTTTAACCAAGCCATCAGATCTTAACCCCTCGCCTCCCCAGAAGCGTTTGCTACAGGCGTGTGGGCGGCACCTCTCCTTCCGCTCACTTTCAGTCTCGAGTTGGGAGGGGAGGGGAGGGGGGGAGGTTGGTCACAGATTTCCTCCTCCTGACACTCTTTCAGAGCCACACTTCCTCCGGCACTTTGCTTTGAACGCCGCTCTTTCTCCTCTCTAGAGGTAAGTCAGTCTATCGAGGTGAGCTGGAGTGGGCATCCACACAGTCAGGCGACCGACGCGCGGGAGGAGGACGGCAGGGCAAAAATCGCAGGGTGCCCCCGTGCAGCTGACTGCGGGGAGCCGCGGAGTTAAAAGTCGGCTGTTTCCCAGCCGGGGTCTGAGCGAGGCTCTTTGTCAGGCAGAGGGGAAGAGAAGACGAGGTGGCGGCATCAGCAGCCTGCACTTCCGCGCCGGCGCCATGTGATCCTCCACGCGGATGGAAAGGGCAAGGCAGGAGAATCCACCTTGGAGGGGGAAGTCCTCGGGTCCGAGAATGCTTCTCTCTCGGAGAGCCCACTTTGGAAGGCGCCGGCGATTGCTGGTGGGCGAAGGGGGGAGGGGGCTTTGTCCCAGGCGGGCGCAAGAACCAGTAGCAACCGGCAGCGCGGCTGATATTCTGCTTTTTGCGCAATTGGCCAGCGGGAGGGCTGCAGCCCCTAGACGCTGTATTGCTTACAGCTGGGATGGGAGCCCTACAGAGCCGAAGAGACTTGCTGCCGGAGAAGCAGGCTTGCTTTGGGGATGGGGTTATTTATCCCATTGCTTGCCCAGCCGCTGTACCTGCGCCCCTTTCGCTTTCTTAGCTCCGCCGGTCGCCTTTACGCAAACGGTTCACGCTCCCCCTCCTTTGCAAGTTGCGTTTCCCCTCCCGCGGCTCGTTTCCTTTGCCTGCCTTCTCTCTCTTGCCTGCCTCTCCCCATCTCTGGATGCGAGGAAGCCGAGGGGCGCAGAGGAACAGGTGGAAGCTTGTTTTTTTGCCAAGCTCGAGGAGAGGAACGTAGAGCGAGAAAGGTGCAGAGGAAGACCTTCAACTTGTTGAAAGCTTTCGTTAGCTGAATACAGAACTCCCCATACCACATTAGAGCCATACCGCCGTTAAAGTAATAGGCTGAAGACCAGTTTAGTCCTGCCTCGGGTATAAAGCCAACTGGGTGCCCTTGGGCCAGTCATTCACTCTCAGCCCTAGGAAGCAGGCAATGGCAAGCCACTTCTGAAATCTTACCTAGAAAGTTGCCTGACTTGTCAGGCAGTCACTGGCTCACACACAAACACATATGACCAAATTAGGGTATACGTTGCACCAGAAAGGAAATTACTCACCATGCTGTTCCTATCCTAGCTGCAAACAAAAGAAATAAGAAATGAATATACTCTTTAAGCCACGAAGCCAATGAAAAGTCCCAGGTTCCTTTCTCTCCTGTAATAAATGTAAAAGACTACTGAAAATTAATCAGGCACTTGCATACTATTGCTTGCCATTCTTATTCATTTGGGAGAAAGAAGCATCTTGAGTCAGGATTCAGTTACACTTGCTCTGTAACTTTTTGAAAAGGTAAACAAAAAACATTCCCTTAACATTTGAAATAATATGCACACTTAAGTAATTATCACCTGCTTCCTCATCTCTGCTCTTTGAAGTGAACTGAAACATGTTTGTTCACTGTGTTAATAACATCCATACTTTGTGTGGAACAATAGGAGGCTGCCTGCCTGGGCTAGTCATACAAGTTTCTTAGGTTTAAGTCCCATCAAAATTAATGAACTTCTCATTAGACATGAATATAAAATTTAAATGTTGGGACATCATTTTTTTTTAAAAAGACCAACTCTTTGTTGGTTTTAGTGAAAAAGATTTGTGGGAGAGATGTGTTAGACTGACAGCCAAAAATCTGGTGGGGTCTGGTTGCACTTTTTCTGATTGATATTGACATTTTCTGAAGATAACTGCTGCAAGATGAAGCAGGCACAGCTCTCTTATGTGGGTGGATCCCTGCACAGATTTTGTGTAGTCTGTCAGGAAATTGCCATTGGTTAGCAAAAAAAAAATCCTATTAGCTTGAACTAGTTTATATAAATGGAATGCTATCTTGCAATGTCGCTTGATGTAGAAGATTTTGAAGAGGTGGTACTTTGGCAGAGTCTGGATGCCATGGTAGATACCAATTTGTTTATGATACTATACCACTTTTGAGATGGGCCTTATTAATAGGTTTACAAAACTGTTAACCTGTAGTCTCAACCTATAGCCATTTGTTTAGCAACCATTGGAAGTTACAACTGCAGTGGAAAAAGTAAGTTACAACTTGTACGTATGAACTTTGCAGCCTTCCCATGGTCACACGATCAAAATTAGAGTGCTTGGCAACTGGCATTATTTACAATGGTTGCAGCATCCCAGGGTCATGTGTTTGCTGTTTGCAGCCTTCCCAGCTGGCTTCCGATAAGCATAGGTGGAAATTCTGCATTTGTACTGGTAATTTAGTGTATTATGTGAAAAGTAAAGTACGTAGTTCTTTTTCCCAAATCAGTTATACTTTAAAGTAGAAAAATAATCTTAGATTTGGTCTGCAAACAGCAAAAGAGGCAGCTAAGGTTGTTTTGGCAAATCTCCATTTAAGGGGGGGGAGGGGCAAGGGAGGGAAGAATTACCTTAAATGCAGAATCATGTGGTTTTCAGAGAAATGTAGTACTTTAAATAATTGTTATACTATTTATGTACAGAACAGCCCCTTTTGCTACATTTTGTAATATAAAGGCATTTTAAATGCTAGGATTTTTAACATGAGTAAATGCTTTACATATACAGGTACCACATGCATTTTAAGAAATTCCTTTGCAGAATGTGTAGCAATGTATCTGACTTCCAATACATAAGCCACTTAACAAGGAAGATAACTGTCGCTTTGAGAATGTGAACTGATAAAAAGGACTCCTCCCAAATATACATTTTATTGTGTCCCTAAATGCACATGAAGCTTCTTTTAAAATCTCAGTACTTGTTTTGAATATGAAAGAAAACAGAAAGGAACAAATTTATAAGGCAACAATAATTTATTTGTAGGTGACAATGAATGTTGAACATGAAATCAACCTGTTAGTTGAAGAAATTCGACGGCTGGGGACCAAAAGTAAGTATGACTAAATGGCTGTAGAAGGAATATAAAATTAATAGACTCCGAATGTAGTAGAATACAACTGACATAATTTCCAATGTATATTGGTCTAATATTTCCAGAAGGCACTGTATTGGAGAAAATCTGCAATGTAGGAAACACCTGCAGAAAAAGCCCCATTTTAAAAAGTAAGGTATAAAACTCAAGATACAAGATTTTGTTCTTAAAACATGGAGTAGATTGGATGAAAAATCAATAAAGAGTTAAGTAAACTTCTGGCAACAGTTCAAACGTTTAAGGAAGTGGTTAAGGCTTTTGCTTCAAGCCAGTCTGATAAGTTTGTTACAGAATATAAATTATTGTTTATGCGCTATCAAGTTGGTGTCAATTCTTAGTGACTATATTTTCTCCCGTTCCCAATCTGGTTCTTCTGGTCTTTCAGTAATGCATTTATGACCACTTTAATTAAGCCATCCCCCTTCTGTCTTTATTTCTATCTTTCCCAATATTAAAGACTTATCTAGAGAGCTATGTCTTCACATAATGTATCCAAAGTGGGATAATTTGAAACCCATGAAAACCCTGAGTTGATTGGTTTGATGATCGTTTGTTCTTAGCTATCCAAGTCCAGAGGACTTCTCCAACACCAACAGGATATAAATATTGATTACTAAATAGATAATAAGAACAGCATGGGAGCCCCCAGATTATTTAAGCTAACAGCATGCATCTCTAGTTCTAATAGCATTATATAGAATGACCAGAGTGCCAATTTTCTTTCAAGGGCCCCCTGTGCTTCTGAAAACTGGTGCCAAGTTTCCCATACACTCACAGCTACTAATGCAAACTTTACTTGTGACATAGACAATCATTTAATGGAAAACAACAATCTCTTCTGAGGGGATGTCTACTTGCTTGTGGAAACTTGGCAACAGTGAGACGTGATATCTAGGTTGATACATCAGGTTATCTTTGTTTACTCATTGAATATTAATTAGGTAAGTTTATGTAACAGACCAAAACTATATTTGATTCCCAGTTAAGTCACTGGAATTTTTTCAGAATTTTCCCACTTTTAAAATAAAACTGGATTCTTATGTGCATTTTGGTTCCAGTTCAAACTGCTAGTGTAAATTTAGGTTTTAATTTAAGTAATCTAACCTAAGTAGCGGTGTGTAAATTCACTATACTAGTGTGCCTTTTTGGAAAGGGCATTTAAATGCAATCTTATTTTTTTCCCATTGACTTTAATTTCAGGTGTTATTCATGTTCACTAATCACAATACGTTAAAAAAAGAGGAATTTTTTGTTGCTTTCAGCTTAGTATATCATGCAAATTACTATTTGTAAAATATTTTTATAACTTAATATGTAGGGAAACCCATTTAGTTGTGGTTTATTCAACAAACCATGGCTAATATGAAGCCAGTCAGTATTCATCATAACTACCTTGAGTTACTTTGAGCCTAAATGATACCAGATTTTCATATGATTATTATTCAGTATATAGTTTTCAGTGATTAAAAATGTAAAAATGGAAGATTAACTTTTTAAAAAACGTTAAAATGTTTTTTTCCAACCATAAATTAAACATTTTTGATACCTTTTTCAGCAGTGTCAGCAAATCTAAAATAATGTTGCAGAGATTACTCATTAATATAGTTTACTATTTGATCTAATGGATTTGAATTTAATAATAATTTTTACTGATTTGTTATATGAGTATATGTTATGTTTTTAAGTTAACATATTGGTTGTATTTTCACATTTACATTGTGATGAATTTGGCTATGGCTACAATAACTTTATTAAATGAAATTAGAAACCTTGAAAATCTCCAGGTCCAAAGACTTATTGGGAGCTAAAATGTTAATATATCATTTCATCCTCATACTTTCTTTTGTCCAGATCCTGATGGGACTTTGAGTGTGAAGTTTGGAGTGCTGTTTGCGGATGAGAAATGTGCCAACCTTTTTGAGGCTTTGGTGGGAACCCTGAAAGCTGCAAAACGACGGAAGATAGTTAATTATCCTGGCGAACTGCTTTTGCAAGGAGTTCATGACAATGTTGATATCTTGTTATTGCAGGATTAGTTACTTTCCTAGCAAATGGCATTCTCATTAGGTATCTATGTGTAACTCAGATCAAGATGCATTTGATTGAAAGTATATCTTCCTATTTATCTTGATAGAATTATATATAAAAATTCTTTGAAGGCCTTTTAAGAAATTCTTTTCTGAAACCCCTGCTACATAGTTTGTTGGGCCTTTTTTTGGGAGGGATTTGGAAATTACATTCTCATGTCTGAAATGTTGTTAAACTCTGAGAATTCCTTATAAATTATCAATATCAACAACCTAAACCCTGCTACAAACTTCCAGTTTATGGGGATTCTGTGATTTCTCTGCAAGAATCAAAAATTATTCTGGCCAAATGAAGCATTCAAGCTGGTAGTTTCATCTGAAACTCAGTATTTGATATGGTCTTTTTATGCAATGCTTGAAACATAGGTTTTTCATGTGACACTTCCTGAGCTGTGATACTTCAGAGTAACTGGAAAGTTATAAAAGCAATGGCAGGCAGAGGAATTCTCTTGCATTTTTTAGTGTATTCTCATTAATGAGGGAGAGAATGTTATGGAAATCATTTCAAAGAAGAAAATAATGTAAGAGAAATGTGTCATTAGTGTGTTATTTTTCACTTAGTTATAAAGTGACCAAGACAAAGTCTTTTATTATTACAATAATTTCTCCAGCTATCATCAAATCAGACATAGATTAAATTCTAAGGAAATACTCGAAAGGATATTTGGATATTTTCTTTGGCAGTATTTCATTGCTAAATGGGAGTCTTGCTGTTGAGAAATTGTTCATCCAGTTTCGCCTCCCACAAATTTGAGAATCTCAAAAGACGGTTTGTGTCTAACTCATATAATATTCCTTTTCTCAGGGTAAAGTTAGAAAGAGAAGTGGGAGGACAGTCCTTCTATTCCTCAGATTCCAGTTTCTCTAGAATGTCTTATTACTTAATGATGCCCTTCTGGGAAATAGATGTACCTTAAACAAACTGTGTAGATCACTTCAGAAAGCACTAAGTATTATCCAAACTGCTGTTAAGGCAAGTTCATTCCTTTTCTATTTGGTTGGTTTGAGAAAGATGTGGAATAGAGTGTGAGAAATGCTCATCTGAACCCGCTCTGGCAGGCATCAGGGAGTGAACACTTGAAAAATAGAATATGACATAAAACAAGAAGAACAGGAAGATTGCCTCATAGAGGACATGAACATGCGAAATTGGTAGAATTGTACAAGACTATTTCACAGAGGTCCATTCTTTTAGTTTTTTACAAGATGATTGAAGTGCACTTCTCATTACTATAATTCATCCAGGAAATTAGCAAATCACCAATTCTTTCTCCTCTCCCCTCCTACCCAAATACTTGAGAATTAAAGACTGTTTAAATGGCAACAATGGTGTCATAATACATTTTGTCTTTTAACTCTTATCTATGCATTCTATTCTATTCTTTGCATGATCCTTTTGTGTCTAATTGATACAGTGGCTAGCTGGTCTTCCTTAGAAGTCCCTAAAGGGCTTCAAAGTAAAATACTTCATCAATAAATAAAAATCTGTGAGTTATTTTTAGCCATTTCATTCTGTGAAAAAAATGCCTTTAGTTAAATAAACATTTCATGTACACCAGGAAAATCTGGTCTCAAAAATACATATTTTTGGTATTTACAATAAAATATTTCCAATTCTCGCCAGTGTGGTTTGTTTCTTGAAGTCTGGAGTAGCTCTCCTGAGCACTGGGATTCTTATTTTGTAAAGATCCTCCTTGCCAATTCTGTACATGCTTGTATTAACTTCATCAAGAAGCATTGAAGCATTCCAAGAAAAAGAAAACATAATTTGTTATGGTGACGGTGGAGAATAGGAAAGCAATGGTACTTAATCTGAAATGTTGCTTTGATGCTTATGAAGGAATTTGATACAATATTTTCATTTCTGGAATGATTTACATATTAGTTTAAATAATGCATTCTGTGTTAGCAGTGATCTTATTAAAGTTATGATTCAGGATTAAGGACATTACTTACCACAAAAGAGAAGCAATTGAGCTTTCAATATGTCTTAAAATAGCTGGAAATGTTTTGGAAGTTTACAGTGTGAATTCTGGATAAATAAGGCAGATAAACAAGGAAGCAGTGCATCCGAAAAAAGGTATGTCTGATTTCAAAACAAGATAATTTCCTATGGAAACTCATGTCTGAATTAACTGACACCTGGTTGACTAAAATGCTAGTGGTTTAAATGCTAGAGGTTTAAAGATTAAAGATTTTTCATTAAAGTTTATGTTCAAAGGACACACTTCTAAAATTTTAAGATCTTAATCATTTCCCATTCTTCAAAATAATTGCATAGTATATGCATTTTCTTATGATTTATGGTGGTTGCAATTTTACTTTAGAAAATAGATTAAAAAAATCCCCAAAGAACAAAATTCCAGGTGTAATTATGGATTAATATGAAACATAAATTGAACCATAGCGCTGCCAAATATTACTTGAGAGGTTTATAGCGTAGGAGCTCAAATGTTGGCTTGGTGCAGGGAAGACCCAGATTCCATCCTTAGTCAAGGAAGTTTACTGGGAAACAAATGATTTTCTCTCAGCCCAACAAACTTCAAAGAGCAGTTGTTTTGTGGAAAAATGGGAGTATTATGTGTGCTGCCTTGAGGGCATGAAGAAAATGTTGGATATAATTCTAACAACAAACTGCTATTGAGACTTGAGAACCAAATATAGTAAGCTGTAACAATATACCGTATTTTTCGAACTGTAAGACGCACCTTAGTTTTTGGGGAGGAAAA
>JANHZT010003941.1:197705-218953 GCA_032468215.1 Stegonotus admiraltiensis
GCCTGGTGAGATTTGAACTTGCAGTAATTGCAAGCAGCAGATGTTAATAACAGTGTTTTTTAGTCCACTGTACTACCACGGCTCGGTTTTGAATTTTGAATTTTTAAAGACTGAATTTTACAACCTAAACTCCAACAATTCTCTATTTAGAAGCTAACTAATACCGATTGACTGGATTGTTAGCATTAGACAAAACTAGTAATGAAAGAATAATTTGCATTTGAAGTTAGGAATGTAATTCTGAATGAAATAGACTTTCCTCCTTTAATGGTGTTTGGACAGAAGATGGCTAGAAACATAATGTTTGCTGAATGCATGCTTCATTTCTTGCATATTCTAATAAAAAGGCCATTCACAATTCTGTTAATGTATGATGCATTTGATATATTCTGTTTTTACAAATCTCTCTCTACAGGAAGGCTTATGCACCTATATGCTGTTTGTGTAGACTGTTTAGAAGGAGTTCATAAAATTATCTGCATAAAGTGCAAATCTCGGTGGGATGGAAGCTGGCATCAGCTGGGAACCATGTATACTTATGACATTCTAGCAGCTTCTCCTTGTTGTCAGGTTAGTATTATGAAAGAGTTCATATTTTAGTAAATTATGTTCCACGGTCTTGGCAAGCCTCTGAGATATAGTGATAGCTGTCTAGACACTATTTCATGGATGAGGATACATTCATGATTCTCTGGTAGATGCTGTTTCTCTTCCAAAAGCACATAGTTCTGCCAACATACTGGTCAGGTGCAAGCAATTAGATCCACATGGATAGAGTTCAGGCTAACTACTTTATTGTAGTCTGCCTATAATACAGGAATCTCCCTAGATTGCTTGCCTTCCTTTGGGAACAAATAGATAAGGCTCTGTGAGGCTTACGGTGGGAGGAGTCAGTCCTGGATGTCTTCTAGCTGTGCAATGATTCAAGGCTAATTCCCTGCTTGAACCTTCGCTCTACCTGGCTGAGCATTTTTCAACAATATCCTTCTTTCAGTACTGGCTCCCATTCTCAGTTATGAGGAGAGGCCCATACGACTATCAGAGCACTGCAGCTAATGATTAAGAAGAATTTATGTGTTTGTTATCTGTGTCCTGTACATCTTCATTAAACAGCATCTAGTGTGGAATTGCATGTACACATAGATAAGATAGCACTGTCATTATCTCAGTGTGCATTGAGATAAAGATGAAGCCTGGTGGTGCAATGCTGTTCTATCTCCTGGAAATGCCCTCCTAGAGGAACAGTTTCAATACTTCAGGGTCATATTGGCCAGATGTTAAGATAAAATGAATCAAAAGAACCAAACTCTCCTAGATTTAATCCTTGCCTTCCATTTTTGTCTGATATACCTAGAGATGAAATCTATGCATACAATGTAGGCATTGTAAAATGCAATCCTCTCTAGGTAACCAATTCATTTTTTTAATCTACAAAAACTCATTAATAGCTGATTCTACAGACACAAGAGATTGATGTTACACATTTTATTATTCAGGCAAGCTTTCCCAAGTACAAACTGTAGTAGGAATTGGCCCATCAGGCTATAATCACAAGGCATATTCAGTAAGAATAAAACAAACGGGCATGATAGGGTTTGATGGACAATGGAAGCTAATTATGAGATTTTTGAAATTCTGTTCTCTTTTTTTCTGTCTCTCTCCTCTATTAAAGGCTCGGCTGAACTGTAAACACTGTGGGAAACCTGTTATAGATGTACGTATTGGGATGCAGTATTTCTCAGAATACAGCAACGTTCAGCAGTGTCCACATTGTGGAAATTTGGACTATCATTTTGTGAAGCCATTTTCCTCATTTAAAGTTCTGGAGGCTTATTGACAAAAGCTTTGCCATAGTAATAGCTATTTTATGAGTATTGTTCCATTTATTTTACATATCTTTTATAAGATCTGCTCTGTGAAGGGGAGGGGGGCTTTTTTTCTAATTGAAAGGAAAGTGCAGCAGCTTTGCGTGATTATGTACATGTGTTCCTGTGTAGATGTGTGTCATTCAGACAGAGGTCCTCTTGCCATGATTTCAGTGAAGGCTGGAGATGCAGCGCCATTTTTTTTTTCTCTCTCTCTATCATATTATCCTAGCTCTTTTCCAGATGTGTTGGGATCACACTGCCTGGGTATTCTGACAAAGATGTTCCATCACATCTGGGAAGTTGTCTACATTCACCCAGGTTGGAGAGGAAATTCCATTCTATTTGTTCCCTTTATTGTTAAATGAAACAGTGACTTCAAATATGGAAAAGTTTTTTGTAGGTTGGAGAGATGAACGGATTTTCATAAACATGTAGAAGAAAGAAAATTGTAGGTCTGCCCAGATGAAGAGTGAAAGCCAGCATCATGGGAGTAGAATTCTGCTTATAGATAAGAATCAGTGGTGGGATTCAGCCGGTTCGCATCAGTTCAAGCAAACCGGTTGTTAAATTAACCCCACTATCAAAGTGTGTCCTGTGCGCTGCACTGCAATGGAAAAACAGGCAACAGTGCAGCCGGCACGAGGGAAGGAGAAGGCCCCTTTCTCTCTTTTCTTCTCCCTGCTCCCTTGTGCTGGCTGCTCCATTGCCTGTTTCTCCATTGCAATGTAGTGCAGTGTCCTGGATCCATTTTGATAGCGGGTGTGTCTCTCTCTCTGTGTGTGTGGTTAATTTAACAACCAATTTGTTCAGGGTCAGGTTGGCTGTTGTGGGAGGTTTATCTTGCATGTGCGGTGGAGCTGGAGGACGGGGATTGGCCAAGCCTCCCATGACAGCCAACCTGACCCCTGGCGAACCGGTTGTTAAATTATTTGAATCCCACCACTGGATAAAGTGTTCCCTACAGTCTTCCGCTGTGCCCTGAAAATCAGTTCTGAAGAGCGGGAGACTCAACAGATTTTGAAGATATTGGGGCGAATAGAAAGTGGTTCCATCCTAAGCAGCACTCCCATTACTACTGCCTTTTCCAATGCACTCTATATTTCAAGGCCTAATATAACATGGAAGAGGTGTCACAAATTGTTATAACCTCTCCATTGCTTAATGTTAATCCACAGATTGCAAGCTTGTATGCAGATCCTATCTGTACATTTTAGATGAACTAAGAAAGGATGCTGGGTAGTTGTACAGCCAGCTTTTCAAAGACATTTTCCTTGTGTGTGCCTCTGTCCAATGATTATCTTCGTATTTTGCTCCTTTGTTGAATTTACATCATTCCTAGGAGCAAAAACAGGACTTGATAATATTAGTAGTGCTGGTTAATACAGTCCAAGGCTCTGTTTGTTGAGATAAACTTTACCATTGACAAATGAATGTAATACTATGTCAGAAAATGCACTGTTTAAAACTGTTTTATTTTTGCATAATGTCTTCCTGGGATATATATTTGATAATCATAGTTACTCTCACTGACAGATCATACTGTTTCCACTAACACTGTAATTCAAACAGTCAGAGAAATTTCTACAAAAAACCCCAAGCTTGCAATTTTAATAAGTTGTGTTATCTCAGCTTTTTTCAAGCATTTTAAAGTCATCTTAGGGTGTTCGGTAGTACTGCAAAACTCATTACAAAATCTGTTATCAAGAGAGGTATCCGCAACTTATGTTGCAGATTTTTTCATTGTGATTAATCCTTGTCTCTTGGTACAGTTATAGTAAACTACATTCAAACTAAATGAAGGATGATAGATTAGTGTGCCTACCTGTGAATTAATTGTCCTATAGGTTGAAATATTTAATAATTTCTTTACAGTATTTCAAAAGTGTTCTCTAAAACTGAATGGTTTTTATAGAACAGTTTTTATTAGTTGTTTACATATCATCTGGAAAAATTTCTGCAGAAATACTCCCAAGATTATGTGTGCAGATATGGGATGTGTATAAACAGGCAAGGAATCAGTTAAAAGACTTTAGCATATTTCAGGTTCATGCAAGGGTTGATGGTTCAAAAGAGCTGCTAAAGATCTTAGTAATTAATGGCTTACACTTGTTGAATAATAGACCTCAATATTTTGAACCTGCCTATTGTTTTGGATACATGTTATCATTTGCGGTGCATTGTGGCCCATGACTTGTGGAATTCATTTTATGTTTTTTGGAATCCTAGCTTGAATTAAGTCGTATTCAAACAGGTTAACCCAGCTTTTTGGTACCTATTTTGAAATGGCACTTTTACTTAATTAAAAAAAAACTTCTAATTTATGAGAAATTAAAAGTGGAATAATTGAAACCGAAGAAATTTAAGAACAAAATAATTGTTTTGTGATTATTGTTCTTTTATCAGTATTGTAGTTACTTTATCTGTACATGTGCAAATTTTTTTGTTGTTAAAAGTGAATGCTCAGTCTTTTGAAATTTGGTAGTCTTAAGTATTTGGTTTTTTTCAGCACAAATTGTTCAACATTAGAAACAAGTGATCTACTTGAAAATGGAATGTTTTATTGAATTATAATTATAACATTATTTCCAAAGATGAACAGGTAAATGTAATTTCTGTAGATCAGCACTAAGGAACAAATGAGCTGTCACATCAGAAATTTGTGATAAGATTTTGCAATATAATTTTATTTTAGGTTTTTATGGATATTGCATGTGATAATTTGGAGTCTATTGCAATGATGTGATGGGTCAGTGTAGGCAGTATAATCCTCTTTCCTTTTCCAGAGTTGTTGTGAAATGTAGCAATAGCAACATTCAGTTATAATTTGGATGACTGTTTCAGGCTACTTAGCTCAAAACAGCTCTGGTGGAAAAGGTAAGTTAGATGAGGGGGAAGATTAGCAGTTCTTCAACATGATGCAACCTCCATCAAGTAGCCCTGAAAAAAAAAGTATACAGAGAAATAATTGCAATTTTTAAGTGCAGTTTTCTCTGCTTTGTTTCCAGTGTTGGGTCTGTAACTCACAGATTTGGGAGTACTAGTTTTCAGACCAAAACTAGTGTT
Source organism: Stegonotus admiraltiensis (assembly GCA_032468215.1). NCBI lineage: Eukaryota > Metazoa > Chordata > Lepidosauria > Squamata > Colubridae > Stegonotus > Stegonotus admiraltiensis. Next base: position 202,637 of record JANHZT010003941.1, read on the forward strand.
ATTTGGGGGAAGATTGTTCTAGTACGTGTAAGCTCTGTAGAGTTTTGGTGGATCTAATCACTCCAAATTTTGTAATGGATGATAAACATTGTGTAGCAACAATAATCTATTAAAAAGAAAATGCTGCATTGGGATCATGGCAGGCATGAATGAAAAGACACACATGCTTCAAAAGTATAATAAAATGGATATCCAATAATATGTGGTCTGATGAACTATGTTTTCTTCCAGCCCTACAAGTCTGTCAAACTGTTTTCGTAGCTTGAATATGAATTTGAAATATTTGGATTCTAATTTCCAAAAACATTTATTGTTAACATTATTGTAATTATTCAAGAGAGGGGAACAGTAGTGAAGTATTTTACTTTCAACTCAATTGAATTTTTCTATTGAGGCCTTTCTGATACTGTTTATTTTCTAATTTGCATGCCGTGTACAATTTAGCATTTGGTTTGGATTATAAATCATGTTGCTCTTTCCCGTCACCATGTAAAGATATGAACATTGGCAGTTGTATATATGTCACTGCCTGAGGCATAGAGTTCCTTCCTAATTGATATATTTGATTGACATTAAATTATACAGGAATGATAGAGGCCGTGAACTCATATTTATGTGCATGCATTACCCACAACCTGCATGCATAGAACACAATGTTAAATATGTCAGGCATTACTCGGTAACAAGTTTCACTACTCCTCTCTACTTTACTCAGTGTGGATTGCCCAGGAAATCTCATATCCATAGCCATCTGGTTTTTTAGGTTTTAACAGATAACAGAGAGAGAGGGAGGGAGGGAGAGAGATGGTTTCTTGTGCACATCCCCTATAGATATTTAGCATCCTTCAATATTGAAAAAAATTGCTCCTAGGGGGCTTCATGTATTCACTGAAGCTGGCAGTATGAAAATTGGGTTCTGTGGGATGTGTTGGTTATATTTTAGCATCTGCTCAAATTATGTCTCCACAAGTCCATGTTGTGTGTATGGCCATTTAAACAAGGCATTTGCAGAATTGCAATGCATCTTAAATGATACAGGATCAAGACATTGAGAAAGTAGGAACTAAATTGAATGAATTGCACAAAAAACGGCATTCAGTTTCATTAGCGAAAATCATTTCTGAGCCGTTTACATGCTGATATAAACCTTACAAATAAATGCATTTCTTTCTTCTTTTTTCATTAAAGAAAGCATATCAGAAATACCTTAAAACCAACTTGATATAGATCTATTGTTGGCTAGCATCATCAGTATCTCCCCAAAATAACGGTTCTTGATATATATGAATTTGAATTAATTTGACTTTCTTGATGATTGCATATAATACAATACCACATAAATTAGGGCTGTACAAATCCTTTGAAAGAGGACCTTCACAATGTGCTAGACAGTGAACAGGGTAGCTTTCTCTGAAATGTTAAAGCAGCTGCATCTTTTTTCTAAGTTCCCACAGTTGTTTTAGAAACTGCCACTTATTGTCTCCATGTGCATTTTCATATATAGCCATTTCATTTTGCTGAGGTGTGCAACAGAGATGTATCCTGTACTGCATCTGGCAGAAATTTCTTTCCACAGCCGCCACCACCATAACATCTGTATTATACCTGAGAATTGTTTTTATTCTTAAACATTGGAAGACCATGTTAAATTCTTTTGCTGTGTCCACATGATCTTTTCCAAACTTGATTCACCATGGCATTTGTATTTGATAATACGATACTAGCATTGTGGCAGAAAATTGTTCCATGTGGGTAACCACACCTCCACATACAAATAACAAAATGAAGATATTAAATGTTAATCCTGCATTTTCCTGCCCTTCGTGAAGAAAAAGAAAAACGTGTTTCTAAAAAAACAGCAGAATAGTGTTACAATTCAGCTTGAAAGAATCTTTGATCACACATACATTTTAAACTCCATTTAAAAGCATTAAGTGCCCCTGAGACTATATGACTATGATGCTTTTTGATCATTTTAAGTGAGTAAATTACTGAAAACCAGATTTGAGGCAACAGGTGATTCTGTCAGTGTGCTCTTTTGATAGGAAGACATGTAGCAAATTTAATTTTCTTCGGATTTAATTGTACGAGGTATGCAAGGGCAAATTGTTGTGAGGTATCCAGCTTGCCCTGTTTGCGTTTGTCAATAAAAGCCTTTTTTCCTTAAAAGGAAAAAAAAAGTTTTGGATTGCACTTTTGCAGGGGAAAAATATGTACATAGCAAATGAATGTTGATAAACTTTAAAACAATTGTTAAGTTTTGGGGTTGTGATTTATCTGTATTAAAATAATAAATTGTGGTGGATTATGTTCGTGGCTGTTTTAAACTAGTCCAGATAAAGATTCACAGCGTTGTGTTTAGGAGGCCGGTGCAAAGCATGCTGCAGAAGTATTTTTAAAGTAAGATAATAACAGAAATAACATGAGGGTCTTTTTAGTGTCTGTTGTCACCATGAAAATGCAGGGCCCTGTTCTTACTTTACGATAAGATTCAGCACCAAGTAGAGTTGAACTGTAGATTCAACTCGAGATTAAAGATAAGATTCAGCACCAAGCAGAATCCAGAGTGGCTTTGACAGGCCAAATTTACATTATGTCAGAAGGCCTGAGAGACCTTTGCAATATTGGTCAGTTTCAGAACACTTGTAGGCTTTAACCAACCTTGGTTGGTTAAACTTGAAGACTTGTGGACTTCAACTCCCAGAATTCCCCAGGCAGCAAACTTAGTTTCAGTCACACAAGAACTCCAGCAATGAATTATACAGCATCTGAAATTACCACCTGGAATAGCTCATTTAGGAAGCCAAACGGCCAAGACAATAGGTATGAAATCAGTTTCACCAACAACAGGTCTTACTACCCAGTCCTTCTACCACCCTTTGTTAATGGAACTCTGGTTCATCTCTGAAGAACAACTGAAAGAGCTGGATATATTTAGCCTTGTAAAAGAAAAAGAAGCATTTGATGGCATTCATCACTTTTTAAATAACTGGCGAATGTTTCACCCAAAAGAGGTTAGGTCCCCCCCCCCCCCCGTTTTTTCAGAGTGCAGTATTTGGGATATGTTTAACTGGAAGGGATGCAGATTTTTACTAAATGATAGAGGGAAAATCTGTTATTTGAAGTTCAACAATAGAACCCTGAAAAGGGATGGGCCACTCCTTCACTGAATGCATTCAAGTGGCATTGTGTCTTTGGATGTATGCTTTAATTTGCATTTTTGCATTGAACAGGGTTGAATTGAATGGCTACTTTTGATTCTGATTCTCTGATGTGACAAGATTCAAGAGTCTGATTGTTTCAGGCACTTTACCTCATGAATAAAACAATATCTTTCATGACTTCTGCAGTTGACGCTATTGCTAATTCTGAAGCACGTAGCCAATAAAATGAATATATATGCTTCTGGCAACAGCAATAAGAAAGCTCTTATAGCCATCACAAAATGTCAAGATTTGATGACAAACTCTTAAATGAGTGCACACCAAAATTAAAGGGATGGGCAGACATGGTTTGCTTCACCTGATTACCTTTTTGTGACTGTTTAGGATGCAACCATAGATTGCTGTGTTGTTCCTGACACCATATCTGCATATGCATTAATTCATAAAATGGCTTTTCCTTTCCTTTTGAGGGAGAGCTTAGGGTCCTTTTTAGTCACCAATAATATAAGGGTTTTACTGATGGATGTCTGCAATCTGGTCTTCCATCAATATCATTAATTTGATATTAAAAATTAAACCGGATGTCTACGACAAAGTCTCATTTGGTAGAACGTCTTTAATGCATGGTATTAGTCGCAAAATATGTTTCTATCCAGTGAGACTGTTCTGGAAAGTCTTACTTTTGGATCACCCTCTGCGGGAAAGGAGAATATACCATCTAGACATATCTGTTAGGAGCATTTCAGTGAAATCCATTCTGATCTCCGACACTGGTATATGTAAACACAAACATGAAGCAGTCAAGAATGTATTGTCCCGAAACTGGGAATAGGCTCTTTCAGAGGAAATATGCTGGGACCATTCCTTGACTGACATTAGGGTTTGAACGTGCCACTTAATTTTTTTGCTGAACTACTCACCCCCTCAAAAAACAAATGAGACATCATTGGCTTCCGAGATTCAGGTTACAAGACTTGCTTGTGAAAGTTGCTTCCTTTAAATAGGGTTCACTGTTTTGGTGGTCAGAACAGGCGTTTGGGCCACTAGCTCCTGAAAGCAAGGTAACGGCAATTTGGAGGAATAATCTTTGTTTAATAATCTGTACGTCTTTCATTTCATTCCTAGGATAATTTATCTAAAATATTATCCAGCAGCACCTTTTGATCAGCTGTTATCCATTTATATCATCTAACTAAGGCTTACAGAGTTTCCTTAGTAATAGCAAATTTTACATTATTTTCTAAAACATTTGTAAACAAGTTACAGTTAATCCTTGATTTATAATAATTGAGCCTGTAATTTCAGTTGTAAAGTGGGTCACCAGATGACCACCAGATTTTATGACTTTTTTTTTGGCGTCTTTAAATGAGCATGGTAGTTATGAAGCAAACACATGATAGTTAGGCAAAAACAAAAATGTAAATTGCAGTCACATGTCCACAGGATGTAGCAAGGAGCCATAAATGCAGGCTGGTGCATTTTTTTTTTATTTGATTTATATGCCGCCCTTCTCCGGAGACTCAGGGCGGCTTACAATGTGTTTAGCAATAGCCTTCATACTTTTGTATATTTACAAAGTCAGCTTATTGCCCCCACAAACTGGGTCCTCATTTTACCCACCTTAGAGAGGATGGAAGGCTGAGTCAACGGCTATGCCCAAAATGCACATGACTGGGGACAGATGTCAGAACTTGTGATCCCTTTTTTAGATCTGTTGTAAGTGACTGGTTGTACGTCGAGTACTACCTGTGTCTCAAACATCCCAACACCTTATAGTTATATAAAACAACAAAATTCATTTAGTTGCTAACGTCATGTAGAAACTGAAAAATGTGATCATCGGTTCTGGCTGTCTTTTTCTGGCTGCTTGAAATTCTTGATCTGTAAGTACAATGGATAAAGTTGTGAGTTGCTGCTGAATTAGAGCTATGTGTGCACCAGCTTTTTAGTATTTTATGGCTTTAAAAAGTAAGAAAAGTTGAGTAGGTGGAAACCCTTATTCTGCCTGTTTACTGCTTTCAAGTACATTGGTTATATGTATGTTTCCACAAGGAATAATACAAAAATTTATGAGATAACCATGAAGTGAACCACTCAAACAGGGTACTTCAACAATCATTTTGTAGCCAAAATCCTATTTGTAATAGTCCCTAGAAACATCTAAGTATTAATTTGGATCTGTCAGGGGTTTTCAAAAGATATTTTTGCACCGCTCTACAAACTTGCTAAAGTTGCTTCTCATTTTTGCATGATAGATGTTGTCAGTTCAATGAAAATCTCAGGTATAGACTTGCTACTTATTAATGATTCATTTGGCTTGTCTTCCAGACTCTGCCTGTTTGGGTGGGACTATGGGATCAAAGGCCTGGTTTTATTGCTCTTACATGTAACACTGCTTTCTGTTTTGCCTTTGTAGTCGTTTCTAGTATTTTTAAATTGGTTTGGAGACCAGCCTGCTCTCCCACTCTCCAAAGTGCAATCACAATAAATTATACAATACAATGTAATAGTATAGAGATCTTCAAATAGATTTTCTAATGTCTAATGCTGAGAGATTCCTACTGTGAAATTGGTTCTGGAGTCATCCCTAATTTGAATCTCTTCAATACAGGTGGTAATGTATAGCTAGATGATCTCAGACAAATATTACCAACTATTTTTCAGATGGTTCTTCACATTACTGAGATAATATCTCTCAACTGATCATTATTAGGCCTAATTCAAATTTTTGTTTATAGTCCCCATAAAAATATTCACATCTGACAGCTTTTGCAGAAATGTGAGCTTTTGTCTAATAAAAGAAACAGGAAAAAAAAACCCAGCAAATGGAAACTATTAAGGCAATATTTAAAATACTAAGGAGGTTATAAATGAAAATCTTAATATTGAAACTAGGCTAGAATTCCTCAGATGTGATCCAGTGTTTAAAAAAACGTGAATTCAATTGATAGGCATAAAATCATATAGTCTAGCTAACATACTGAATCATTGTTTAATTCAGGGGAATCCAAGGACAAACTCAGGTACTAGATTGTGGTCATACATGTTTGAATAATGACAATTTAAAAATAAGACAGATGAATTATTTGTAATATAAAATATGAATGCAGAACAACCTCGAACCATGGACCAGTACCTGTCCGTGGCTGGTTAGGAACTGGGCCGCACAGCTGGAGGTGAGCCGTGGGCGAGCAAAATCGAAATCATTTCCCTCCCCCAGTCCATGAAAATATTGTCTTCCATGAAATCAGTCCTCAAGTGCAAGAAGTTTGGGGACTGCTGATGTAAAATATAGGAACAGAGGTATGCCATTTTGCATATTTTATAACCCCAAAAGAATTGTCTGCAAAAGGAACAGCTAATTTTTGAAAGCAAAAATTAAATGCCACACCCAGGTTTGAGGCCTACCTGTTCTAGTACTGGATCTTGAAAGATTTCCAAATTCAGTTTATTTTTCAAGTCAAATTTTATGACTAAATATGTAATCTTAAATGCAAATACAGCCATTCTAAACTTGGACATGGATCAGTGTTATCACCGTCATTCTATATCAGAAAGTATATGACGGATCACTTCATACCAGATCCCAATTTAAGGCATATAAATTTAAAACAAAAACATTTGTTTTCAGAAATCCAGAACATTTCCAAAGACTAATAACTATGATGAAAGTAGCAGAAAATTATAAGGCGTACTGTTAGGTAATTAGGTCAAGATGCCTTATGTTTGAAATACTAGAGGTAGTAGGAAGGAGTTCAGGTTTTAGCAGCGCAAATAACTGAAAATATTTCTTTTTAATCATACCCGATTTAAGCTTCAAATGTTTGAACTTTAAATTCTAGCCTTACTAATTTATATAATAAATGAACCCAATTGATCTATGATTTTTTTTGGTTTATACTCCACATGAGTATAAATCTCTGTACCAGTTAATAGATTGCTGATAGTGATTATTTATTTATTATTTGGTATCCCAGTCCCTGGATAGATCAAATAAGTAAGATTGACTAAATTTGTCAATTTAGCTAAGCAAATTTGTTTGAAAATTAAAAAACAAATACTGATTGAATCGTTACATATATAGTTTAGGGTTTGCTACTCTAGCATTACATTTTACTACTTTTAAATTCATTTTAATTTTATCCCTAAGGCTTGATAGCTTTTGCTGTCTCAAGCACACTTAGCTCCTCCCTTTCCCTATTTATTTATTTAATAATAAACATACTATTTATTTATTTAGTTTATTTGGAGCATTTTGAGAGTAGGCTTCTCATAGGAAGGCTTATCAATTTTTGAAAATTTCCAGTGGAAATGACAACTCTTAATTTCTAATTTAATTTAATTTAATTTAATTTAATTTAATTTAATTTAATTTAATTTAATAATTTCTACTAAATGATAGAGAAGCTCTTGGCGTTACCTGAATGAGAAATAAAGCAAATTCAAACACTACCAGTAATCATGGGATACAACAGCGTGTATTCTATGAAATTGAAGGTTTGAAAGCACTTGTAAGCCATATTATGAAAAACCAATGTTTAGGAAAGGGTTGGAGAATGTCATTTTGGGGGGGAAATGCATCATTATATCATTCTAATCAACATCTTCCATGTCAGTATTTGAGAGCTTCAACACTGGATGATCTGGATCAAGTTTTACTGTGTCCCCCTCTGGTTCCTGTGCTTTGGGCAAGGATATTGGATCAATACAGCAGTCCTGGTTGCCTTGTGGCATGCAAGAAGCCAATATCTCAGGAGGACAAATTGGGTCACATACTTTGGGATCATGTAGTTCTTCCACTTTTTCTTCATTAGTTGGGATCACAAGCTTATTCACATGAGTCACCATGAAAGCTGTAACCAAATCTTTTGGGATAATTTCATTGGTGGCAGATGGCTCATCAATAGCCTGACTTGTAACTGTTGTCTTATTCTCCAGACTATCCTCCACTCCAGCTTGCTGTTCTTCCTCCTCCTCCTCTTCTTCTGCCTCCTCTTCTTTGTTCTCTTCAGGGAATTGTGCTTCTTTTATTTTTTTATACAATACGTTCCGTTCCTCCTGCAGAGCTCTGCAAAGATTTTCTAGTCTTTGAATTTTCACTACAAAGCATTCATATTCCTTGGCCCTCATGGCTTTCTATGATAGAGTAAAAAAAAGCAAAACATTTGAAAGCTGCCAAGCTGATACATGACAGAAGAGAATCTAAATGGCCAGACAAATATCTCCTCCATTTTGTTTGCTCCTTCAAATACTACTTAAAAAGGTAACCCCAAGATCTTACCATTTGCTTGCCATTTCTGCAAAGTTTGTGGTATTCTGGACCTTCTATGGCCCAAAATTTTACATTCAATTTATGCAAACCTATAGAGCCAGCTAAGACTTCTTAGAGATGCTAATTTTAGCTGGCAGAATGCGAAAGGGTGTGTGTGAAAGGGGAAATTGGGAAATTGCAAATTATAGCATGTTACTGTTAGCCTTTCACTTCTGCAATGCATGAAGCCAGCCCAAATCATTCTATTATTGTATTTAAATCATGTTAAAAGTCTTTTTAAAAAAATATTCTGCCTAACTTGCTCAGTGAAAAATGTAAGTGGGATAATTGGATTGTGCAAATGTTATCCAGTGGCTGCTAAGTACTCTAGCTGACCATGCATGCTGACAGTTAGATTGCCTCTGAATTAAAGTGTGACTCCAAATTTCAGATTTCTTTAATTTTGTCATTTCATTTCCCACATGCAACAAGTGCTTACATAACTCTGTTACTTCATTTATTAACTGCCACTGAGCAGACAAGTAAGTATGAATAGTATTGGAAAACTTTCCAGTAATAGTGATGTCACAGTTCCATTATTAAGAACATTTAAATGAACAAGATCATATGGCTTTTATATGCAACTGATTTTAAAATTTGTTTCGTACCTCTTCAATCATGTCCAGTAAAGCTTTGTTACAGTTCTCAAACCTTGCTTTCCACGTGGCTGTATCCTTTTCCAGTTTTTTCATTTTCTTTGTCATCTGTAAAAAAAATAATCTAAATCTAGTGGACAGAGCAGGAAAGTTAAATTTGACTTTTTCTAAAAGGTTTCCTTAGGACTGCGTAAGCTAACTAAACTCTCATACAACCTCCATATTAATTTAATGGATGTTGTATAGCATCTTAGAGCCATAGATGGTTCCCAATTATTGCTCTCAAGGATACTTGTCTAAGATATATGAGTATATTTATTCATGTGACTAAGCTTCCTTTCTCTCGCCATATGCTACTTAGGTTTGATATAGTATTCTTCAATTCTCTTGAGACTGGGTGTTATGGGCTGCCAGCGGCCAGCAGAGCTGGCAGCACAGTCGGACAGTGAGGAGGTTGGGAAGGAACTTGGGCCAGTCTTGGGGGCTGGGGAAAGCTCAGATGAGGGCTCTGCATCAGAGGCACAGTGGGAGATAGACAGCAGCGAGCCCGTTCCCAGTGCGTGCATAAGCAGAGCTGCCAGAAGACAAGAACAATTAAGAATGCAGGGTCGACTTGGGAGTAAGGCCACACCTTGGAGATAATTGGCCCCTCCCATAGGAAATAAAAGAGGAGCAAATGGAGTGGGTCTTTGCAGGAATGAATTTGTTCATTCTGTGACTGAGACTGTTCCAAGTTTTGTCTTGTACTGCAGTTGGTAACAATTTACGTGGCAGCTTGCCAGACGAGTGTTGAGAACTATTCCTTTGAAAAACTGTTTGGACAAACCTTGCTGACTGAATGAACATAATTCATAGTTGTGTAAAAAAAGAGGTTTTGCCAATAATTCCTGCCTCCTGCTTGCTAAGGAAGTCTAGGTCAGAACACTGGGAAACACATAAAAGGGAGTTATCCATTCTACCGGTGGATATTACTTTATCAATAGACAGGCACACTTCGTGTGTAAAAAGACATTCCCCATGAAGAGGGAAGAGAAAAATGGTAAGATGTTGGTGGATATATTAAGATTCTATTAAATATTTCCTATTTGAGTGATCGAACTGAAAAAAGTATTAGAGATGGGGAATATTTCAGAAATTACCCTGCCCACCAAAACCTAAACTGTATTTATACTCGTATTTTTATTATTCTCTTTCCTTGCTTCTATGTACCTGTACTTGTTTCATGATTTCTTATTCCTATCTATAATTCTTGCAACAATTTTCTTGCTACTCCTGGAAAAAGTAACTGACCATCCCATCTAGCAACCTGCACTGTACCAATTTTTTAGGAACATTGCATGATTTCCCATCCTGAAAATATAGGCTAGGGTGTGGGAGAACCTGCCCTATAGAGAAGGGGGAAATCACCCAAACTGGTCAGCCCCCCCCCCCATCTTCCCTTATATTATAACTGCATTTTTTACATTTCTATACCTTCATCTAAGGGTCACAAAATGGTCTACAACAAAACCATTTATTTTGAAAAATAAGATATGAACCACCACCAGAAAACTAATTAATTAAAATAATGTAAATTATCAGTCTACAACAGTTGGAAGCAAATGCATGACGGCTTGAATAAAGGGTCACCTTAAGCTGTTTGTTCAGGAAAATCTCATATGTTGCAGAGATGCTTTTTCTACAGTGATGAGAGAAGGAATGGTAGGAAACCCTTTCCTACATTCATATCTTTTTTCATATCCAAAAAGTATGTAAATGATTTTTTCTGCCTTCTTCCTGGAATTGTACTTTAGGATTCAAATCTATGCTTTCATACCCAAAAAGTATGTAAATGAGTTTTGATGCCAGTCCTAATATTCATTCTTATTTTGACTTCTGTGGTCACATTATGAAGATAGAATTGTTCAAATGTGCAAAGATTTATGAATCCATGTTAGACATGTTAAAAATAATCAGAGGTGCATAATAAGGGAAAATTAAAGGTGCATAATAAATACATATGACCACACAGTTGCCAAAGTACTATAAAGCTGATACCTTTGCTCTTTTTTTCCCCTTTCTGGAGATCATCAGAGTAAATATCAATCTGTATGTAATATTATAAAACCTAAGCATGTGAATATAGATATAACACTTGATTTTTTTCCTGTTAGGCTAGCAGAAGTAGGTGATCTCATAGAATGCTGTTGCAATAGCATCATCAATTTATATGTGTTTTCCAATTTTTTTTAAAAATAAATGAATAATACAATGACAACTTGGTGGTGATTTTGTGGATAATTCCAAGCAGTGAAAACATGCCAATTATCAGCTTCTTAAATAGTTTGTAGGGTTGACGTCAGCATGGAACATTTTTCATAAGAATCTATTCTTCAGTTTAATATCATTTAATTCTATTCCATTAACAACATTTTGAACTGTTATAAATTAAACCAAATGAATTAATGATTCTATCATTTGATCACTCTTTCCTGAGCTTCTAAAAACATAGTCTGTGACTCCTAGCAGTAGGGTTTCTTTCACAGTTTGATAAACCATGATAACCAAAAACTTCACAGTCTTTTCATGTCTCTAAATGAAAATGCTTACAAGAAAATAACAAAGCAAGAGAGCTAAAAGGATGGCATTAGAACAAAATAGGGAGTTATGTTTATATTATGGCTAATGCTATGACCTTCAGAGTCCCATATTTTGTAAATAAATCATAGTAATACAAATGGCCTTAATCAGGGGTGAAATGCTATCGGTTCGGGCCGGTTCGCCTGAACTGGTAGTCAAAAACGCTACTGGTAAAAAATGTAAAAAGTGCCGACAATCAGCTGAGCGACACGCAATCGTCAGAACTTTTTAAAAAATACTTTTAAAGCATTTTTTACTACCGGTTTGGGTGAATAGGTAGTAAAACATGCTTTAAAAAAGTAAAAAAAAAGGTTCTGACGATCGTGCACCACAGCTGATTTCCCCCCACCGGTGTTCTACTTACTTTCCCAAGCCTCCTTTTGGTGCATACTGCACATGTGTGTGCAGCGCCTGCTTGGTGCAAACTGTGTGTGTGCAGCACATGCTTGGCACACAGCGCGCATGTGCAGCCAGCAAACCGGTAGCAAACCAGTTCAGATTTCACCACTGGCCTTAATGTTTACAACATGAACCTTTTATGGCTCTAACATGGACATTTTCATATTATGCTGTAAACTCAAAGTTCGCAGAATTGTACTACGCTGATATAAGAAATGGCTAGGACAGTACTTTGTATCTATCCTTACAGGGCCTTTTAAAAATAAACATTCCTTTCTAAAACATGAAGAAAATTGTACCATCAATTGTCACTGCGTTTCAGGGCTGTGACATTGGAGAACTCTGAAGGATCAATGGAAGGGCTGGAAAATGCCATAAGCTACATAATAGTTGCTCCGAGTCTACACATGACTGAACAATCTATTTATTTGCTTAGTGGTTTCTAAAACCCTGAAAGCTCCAGCCCTATTTTATATTCTTTACTGGAGAAACCAACCAACCAAAGCGCAAGATTTTATACAACAAAAGCTAAATAAATGAACTGATCTAAATATCTGGAAAAATGATAGAGCAATCTAAGTTCCAGCTGATCCTTAATCAATAAAGAAGTTACAGCTTTATAAATAAAGAATTGTTGGAAAGTCTTGAAAACTAAACGAAATCAACCTGAAAGACTTTCAGTGGTGTCATTTAACAACATGGAAAGCCTGGGTTTGAAATGCAATGTGCAACCCACCTTGTCCATTTCTTGCTTGAAGTTGGCAAACACTTCATTGCTTTTTGTTAGTGTTTTCTGAAATTCTTCAAAACGTTCAGAATAGAGATTCAGCTGCAATCAAAGGGGGTGGGGTGGAATTGGTCAGTTACACCCATCATTGCACAATAATAGCACTCAGTTCAGTTCAATTCAAAAGATTGCAGAAAGATAGTAAGATGAAACTTTTAGCTTGGAATTTAAATGTATCTTAAAAGAATTTGCGGAAGTGTGAGTTTTGACACCCCTGCCTTAAGGTGTTCCTAAACGCTAAACAAATGTAGATAATCCCACTTATTTAGCTATATGGAGATAATATGTGTAATTAAGGACAAAATATTTTTGTTTTCACTGTTTTTCCTACCTTGGACAAAACCCAGCTTCAAATACTCAACCATCCTTGATGGTTTATATAACATTGCATAATTTCAATTCCTCTTTGACCTCTGCTGTTGTACCTGATCTAGCATAGGTTGGCTTCAAATTCTTGTTGTTGTTTCCATAAATTTAATATACTCCTTAATAATAAAAATGGTTGGTAAAAAAGTGTAAATAACATTTGCTGAATTTCATGAATTCATTCTAGACATGAAACAAAGGCAGTGGTGGGATTCAGCCAGTTCGCACCTATTCGGGAGAACTGGTTGTTAACTTTCTAAGCAGGTCGGAGAAACGGTTGTTGGAAGAAATCTTATTTGTTTTTTTCCACTTTACAGGGCTAATCCTGTAAGGAAGGCAGGAAGGAAACATTCTGGTGTTGTTTCTAGCCTAATCTTTATTGCCCTGCTTACAGAAACTGCCTCTATGGTTAACCCTTATTACATTGTAACAGCTAAGCCCATCGATGTGAGTGATGTTGAGTTGGCCATGCCCACACAGTCACATGACCACCAAGCCATACCTACCCAACTAGTCATTAGGGCAGAGAACTGGTTGATAAATTATTTTGAATCCCACCACTGAACAAAGGGTAATGTATGCTGGCTTTAATCTTTTTTAGAGAGAAAATATTTTTAAAATAAAAAGGAATAGATGGAAGAAAGACAAGAAAAATAAGCCAAATTTCCCCAATTTTTCTCAATTTCAGGTTAATTAGACTGCAATATCCCAAACTCTAGTTGAAAGTTTCCATTAAAAGGTATGGACTGCTCCATTCTAATATATCATAAGGATTTAATCTAATGCATGCTAACCGTACCCTTCCAGAGAATATGCTTAAATGGAGTTTGAACATAAATAAGGTTAGCTACATTTTATCCACTTTTACATATTTAATATATTAAACACGACCAGTTGGAAAAAGTACATAATAGAAACAACGTCCTTATTTTACCTGAGCCCGGAGAACAGTCTCTTGTTCCTTCAACATTTTTGTCTGTAGTTTCCATTCTGCAGCTTGGTTGAGTAGCTATTTGGGATTTAACAATGCACACAACATTTGAAAGATCAATTTAAATTTTAAAAAATATTTGCAAATCTTTGCTATTTGTAAAACATTGCATGTTTGATTAGTATAATAAAGTGACGAATCCACAAAATAGATGAAATTACTTTTTTAAACTTTTTTTTGTTCTAACAGTATAGTAGTTTTGATTTTTTTTAATTTTTACGGCCTATAATCCCTTTTTATGGGGGTGGAGCCAGGGCGACTAAATGGAGCTGAGCATTTACTAGCCGGATGCCCTTCCTGACATCTATGCCAAGTTCTCAGAAGATATTTTACACTTTATTTCCTGATAAACATCTGTTGCTGCCTAGGATTGAACTCTCAACCTGCCGAATGGGAGATGAGCGTCTTCATCTCTACGCAACGTTTTTCAAATAAGTGCTATAAACCTAAGTGAAATGTTCATATGGCTTTTCATGAGGTTTTCAGAACTTTGTCCTTTTAAATCTTCCTTGCTTTGGTGGGAAACAATAAAGATTAAAATAAAATCCATGTAGCGTGATGAGGGTGATAGCAAAGCAGAGCAAACTGCTGTTAGTTAATGTGGGGTGACAAATACTAATTATTCTGAGGTCTAAATTAGATTTCAGACCTAATTCTTAATCCTGCAAACTATTCGCATTTTGATAATGCTTAACATTTTGCCAGAGCTGCACAGCCACCTATTTCAACTGGAATTAGTTTTTACCTGCCATAACCAAATAGAACAGATGAGGCAGAAACTGCTTCTCTGTGTAATCTGTTCTGGCTCATTAATGAGTTTTATTTTGCCCTCTCTACTCTATAGCTCAACTTGACATATGTAATTTAGAAGACAAATCTGGGAGCTACTTGTAATAAAAGCAACTGTTCAAAGCAATATTTTCAATTAGAATTTATTTTTAAAGGTGAATTGTATCGCCTGGAGTTATCTTTCAAATCATAAAAGTTCTGCGCTGATATTGGTGCTTTTATTAATAAAGTATGACGGAAGGGAAAGCCAATTCATAAAGAATATACAATTCCTGAATGCAGTTGGTTGTTCTTGTTTGCTCCTAGAAATAAAGAAGGGCTAATATTATTTCACTTTTATTTATTAATCAAATTTATATAGCTGCCCATCTCACCAAAGGGAACTTTGGGTGGCACAAAACAATAGATTGAACAATAGAACAGCCAATATAATAGCAGATAAAAATCTAAAAAAAAAAACCCACAGTAATAAATAACACACAAACAAAAATACTGTGGATTTTAAACATAGTATTATGTTCAGTAGAAGAGAGGATAAAAATGGCCTCCCTCAACAGTGAAGTTACTGAGACAAATCTTTGATGCACTAGCAGCCCCAGACTTGGCAGCATAACCAAATGTGGAGGGTTGTTCAAAAAAATCAAAAGGTGTGGGGCCAATCTAATTTCAGGAGGAAGGATATTCTGTAAAGCAGGTGGTACAGCAGAGAAGGCATGTCTCCTAGGATTTACCAAATGTAGTTCCCTGGCCAAGGTACCCACTGCATGCCTCCTCTCTATGATCTAATGGGGCCAGCTGATACAAATGGGCAGAGGTGGTCCCTCATGTAACCTGCTCTAATGCCATTAAGGGTGTTAAAGGTTAAAACCAGCACTTTGAATTGGACCTGGAAGTAAACTGGCAACCAGTGCAGCTTGTGGAGCAGAGGTGTAACGTGCTGCCGTAGGAGAACACACCACTGACCATACTACTGCATTCTGTATCAACTGAGGTTTCCAAGTAGTCTTCAAGAGGAGCTTCATGTAGAGTGCGTTGCACTAATCTAATGAGTAGGCCCGATATGGCGAACCTATGGCACGGGTGCCACAGGTGGCACACGGAGCCATATTGGTGGGCACGCGGGCTCAGCTCTGGCACACATGCGCGCACCGGCCAGCTGATTTTCGGGCCTTCTGGGCCCACTGGAAGTCAGCAAAGAGGCCATTTCTGGCCTCTGGAGGGCCTTCAGGGAGGGTGGGGAAGGCCATTTTCACCCTCCCCAGGCTCCTAGAAAGGCTCTGGAGCCTGGGGAGGGC
>JANHZT010003941.1:236394-251729 GCA_032468215.1 Stegonotus admiraltiensis
ACCACCTTTGGTGGGAAGGTAACAGCATTCCGTGCGCCTTTGGCATTTAGTCATGCCGGCCACATGACCACGGAGACCATGGAGATGTCTTCAGACAACTCTGGCTCTTCAGCTTTGTAACGGAGATGAGCACTGCCCCCTAGAGTTGGGAACGTCTAGCACATATGTGCGAGGGGAACCTTTACCTTTACCTAAGCCCAGCAACATACTACGTGTGTTATAGAACTTCTAGTATAGTAGAAGCAGCTGGTGAACTTCTGGAATGTAACTTGATGCCAGTATGACAGAACATGGCAGACTATGTAAGTATTGGATTCAAGATGGTTCTTTTTAATTCATGCCTTCCCCAACACCATATAAACCAGGGGTGGGTTCTACTTACCTTTACTACCGGTTTGCAATGGGGCCTCTCGCTCATGCACACACTCTTCTGCGCATGTGCAGAAGCGTTCTGATGACATCGAGGTTGGTGGGCGGAGCCTCCTGCCGGTTTTACTACTGGTTCTATAGAACCGGTCCGAACCAGGGGCAACCCACCACTGATATAAACATAGGCATCTGTTGTATCCTGCTGGTACTGTGGTTATCTCCAGCTGGATACCAACCAAATTAAACCAAACCCTCCAATCCTGCAGACAAACTATGATAGAACCTTATGTTATTTTTTGCAAAATATCCCCATGGCTATTTTTATATTGTATCTCCTAAATTCAGCATTATGGCTTTGGTTTGGTTCACCAAGCTAAGTAAGTCTCTTATAAAGCTCTTCTTTTAGCTTTCAGTGAAAAATGATGAGGATGACCTGCAGCAGACATCTCCCTTTGGGGGATCAGCAAGGGAGATTTTGGTGAGAATTCACAGTCATAAAATAACGGCGGCTTCTGATATTGCTGTGCTGTTTTTCCCCCCAGCTGTCCTGTTAACGGTGCTTCTCTTTTTTCCCTTCACAACCTTGGAATCCACAGTACTTGCAATAAAATTTATTATTAAAACATTTTTTTAAAAAAGCAAAAATATCTACTTTTAAAACTATTTAAAGTCCCTCCTTTCCCTAAAAAAAACTCAAATGTAAAAGGAAATTAGGGTTAAAAGTGCAATTGCAAATCTTTCTGGCCATCCATCCAATTTTAAAACCTGAGAAAAGAGTCATTAAAAATTGCATGACTGCATTTCATAGATGCATGTCAATGAAACTGCACATCTGAAATTGGATTAGGAATAACATTTTAAAAAACCCTACGTGATTATAATAGAAATCAGTTTATAACTATACATCCAAATTATCCAGAATGCCAGCTACATCTAGTGGTTGCTAGTAGGTTACTGCAGAACTTCCATTAGGCACATCAATGGCTTTTAATTTAGCATGCCAGATTGTATCTATTTTATTTCAACTATGCAGACTGAAAGTAAATCCAAACCCATTTTGGATTTAGTGTGCCAAAAATTCTAAGTAGTTTAATTATTGTTAAACAATAAACAAGATAGTTTGATCATTTATAATGTGTGTGAGAAGACTTGACTTTAAAAGCAGCAAAATAAATCCTGAGCTGGTTGTCTTGCAGTTTAAACACAAAATACTGATATTTAGATATTTTAGCAAGATAAGTGTAACTGTGGCTTCAACTTTGTTTGTGCAGAAGAGTTGATCTTCATTTCCAGGGATCTGGGTCTAACTTAGAGTCAAACACAGCACTTCAAGTATGCTTAAACAGTTTTCTTAGCTTGCCGTCTTCACATATACATGTACACATATATACACACACCCAAAATAATATGAAAAATATTTGTTCACCAAGAATTCCAAATACAATTGATAAAGTTAGTTTTAATTATGCTAGATACATTCTATCTGCTTGAGGAGGGTTCTGAGTTCAGATCATTAGAGTTTATTGCGGAAAGAATATCTGAAATATACTTCAGAGGTTTCTTGATTTGAGTAGTTAGTAAACCCTCTTTCTTACCTAATCAATATTTTTTAATAACAATTTAGCTAGAAAATAAAAATAATTACTGGTTGAAGCCCTCTTCTCAAGGACTCCAGAGCTAATCAATATAGAAGAAAACATGACCAAATAAGCTATTGTGTAAAAGAGTTTATGTTTTGAGTTGTCTATGGAGATTCTCAATCATCCAGATCATGGTTGTCCCAAAGATACTTTTCCAAAAGGCAACTAGACTTACTTTTTTCTTTGAAAATGTTTCACTTCTCATCCAAGGAGCTGAACTGAAGCAAAGAAGCTTCTTGGATGAATAGCAAAATGTTTTCAAAGAAAAAACTAAGTCCAGTTGCCTTCCGGAAAAGCACCTTTGAGATTGTGTTTTGAGTTGTATTTTGAGGAAGAAAAGATAAGTTGTAATCTCCTTGGCCTTCACAGCATGGAGTCAAGAGAAAAAGGTTTTGTAGAGACACCCTATTGAATGCTGACAATGCAGAAAATTGTCACAGCATTCCTTGGTAAAGGTCATGAGCTCTAAGAATTTGTGTCTTGAATCCATACCTTTGCATCTTGGTGATATTAGCATGTTTCTAATCTATCCGCTTCTTTGAGTTTGAGTTGATAGTTTAGGTGTGTATGCCTGTGTATATTGGCAATGGGGGGAAAGTTTGAAAAACGTATTTCTCCACATTCCAAATGTCCTCACAAAAAAGACAGAGATCACCAGCAGATTCTGTGCAAATAGCAGTGTCTGTATTTGCAGGTGTTTTGCTTTCTGTTATGGGGTGGAACAGCTGCCATTCATACCTGCAGGAAAAAAGGAAAGAGCAGCACTTGGCTACAATACTGCCATCAGGTCAAACAACCCTGACACTGTGTTGCCTAGCAGGGCCCCTGTGATGGAATGAGATGTGTCTGGAATACCTGCTGAGAATGTTGGCAGGGAGACAGCATGCTAAGAGAGTGGCATAAAGCCCACGGCTGAATTTCTGGCCACATTAGAGCTCCTTACCAGAATATCCTTCTTTTGTTTCATTAACCAGTGAGCTCTTTAGAACTGGGTCAGGGGGAAAAAGAATAGCAGTGTTTGCTGACACGTAAAGAAATAGCTGCACAGGACTGGCAGAGCACCTTTAGGCTTTTTTATTTTTTAAAATGTCATTCTTTTCAGCACGCAAAAAGCACAGCCATTCCTTGTTTCAGGTAATCCACTGCAGCCCTCCCGCTCTCTGTGTGTGCTGAAGCTGTTGCAGGTGCCACACCTTCTTTTTTTCAAGGCACTTCTTTGCAATGGAAAAAAAATCACTTTTTCCTTAGGCTACATAGGGAAACTGAGAATGTGTCATTTAACTTTCATGTCACATAGCAGGCCATTTTTAAAGCTCAGTATTTTACAAAAGGGCTATGTCTTCAGCAGTGCCCTCTTTCATATGGTTTCATGATGACAGACAGACAGATAGATGTTAGAAACATGATAGATGATATATATGATAGATGATTGATAGATAGATACAGATAGATATAGAGAGTAAGATAGATAGATAGATAGATAGATAGATGATAGATAGATAGATAGATAGATAGATAGATAGATAGATGGATGATAGAAAGATGATAGATAGATGATAGATAGATAGATAGATAGATGATAGAAAGATGATAGATAGATAGATAGATAGATGATAGAAAGATGATAGATAGATAGATAGATAGATAGATAGATAGATAGATAGATAGACAGATAGATAATAGATAGGTAGATAGATGGATGGATGGACAGACAGATAGACAGATAAATAATAAATACGTAGATAGATGATAGAAAGATGATAGATATGATAGATGATATGATAGACAATAGATGATAAATGATAGTAGATAGAGGATAGAGGATAGATGATAGATATAGAAAGATGATAGATAGACAGACAGACAGACAGAGAATAGGTTTTCTATCTGGGAGGTGGCAGATGAAAAACAAATTTGTGATGCTCCTCCCAAGTCAAAATCACCAGTCAGCAATTCTGGCTCTGAGGGAGAAGGTGGCTTTTTTTGAAGACCACAGAATGTGAATAAGGCTCCCTTGCACAGCTGAGGAAATTATGGAAAATTCCTGCTGATACAAACAAGGAAAAGAAATGGGATTCGAGCCCTCCTTTTTGCAGTTCTTATCAGGAAGAGGGAGAGGTGGCAAAGATTGACCGAGGGTAGTTTCACCAGATCCAAAGACAGAATGAAAATGGAAGCTGTCCTCAGACAGAAGAAAGGATCAGGAAAAGCACCTGATGGTTACAGACTTGGATGGGAAAAGAAAAATAGAGCAAATGTCTCTTGCTTGCTCTCTTTGACATATTAATTGCAACTATTTCTAATAATAGGATGCAATGGGCAGCCGTATAAATATAAATAAATATAAATGTAAACATAAAATTTGTTTTCATCCTCATGGTTTTCAGATATGTTTCCGATATATGCATATTTTTCACTCATCCACAGGTTTTTCACTTCATTCCATCACGCATTGGCTTTCATTCTAGTTTCCACACACTTTTGCGATGCTCTGCAACACACTGAAGCAGCTTATATATTTCCTATCCTTAAGTCCACTTTACCTTTGTTCTGTTGAGAAATGTATCCTCTAATACTTTTTGACACAGGACTTATACTCTCTGCACTTGTTCCATTTTCAGTCTGTTTTCTTTCACTTCTTTCCTTTCCTTCTACATAATCTTCCCCAAGGATATTACCAAATAATGTGCATCACACATTCAGAACTTCTCATTTTTATATCCTTTACAACAGGGGTCTGGAAGCTTTGCTGGCTGAGGAATTCTGGGAGGTGAAGTCCACAAGTCTTAAAGTTGCCATAGTTGGAGACCCCTGCTTTACAAAATCTATTGGAAACAAAGGTGTTTTTAACAGGTATTCCACAGACAGCATTCTCTTCCTTCTTGAGGGAAGACCCATCCTCTGGATTTGTTAAAGTGTTTTATTTTAAGACTTGACACTTATTAAGGAAGAAGATTCTGTAAAAGCAGTAGGCCTCACAATGGACATTTTTTTTTGAAAAAAAAATTAACGCAGTGTTTACAAATAGTGTATTCAGCTAGATATGACAATCAATATATACTTCTTTTTCATCAGGATGTTACATCACCCTTCAAATCCTCCCTGGGCCAGATTAAGGCCAATTCGATGCCCTAAACACAGCCCAACAATGGCCTTTCCATTGCTCCATTGACAATACACAAAGACTCAATTACTGCTAAAGGTGAAGTAACAGATTAAAATTTTACTTATCTTCTAGGCCAGTGATGGCTAACCTTTTTGCCATCGCGTGCCAAAAGCGGGCAGAGTGCGGTGGGGTCACACGCAGGCGTGCCCACATCCATAATTCTATATGGCCCGCCCCCCCATGCTCTCCCCGCTTTTGGCACATGATGGCACGGTGGGCCCGATAGGCTCATTTTTTGCTCTCCCCAGGATCCAGAGCCTTCCTAGGAGCCTGGGGTGGGCAAAAAAGGCCTTCCTCACCCCCGCCGAGGCCCTCCGGAGACCAGAAACAGTGTGTTTCCTGACTTCTGGTGGGCCCAGAAGGCCTGAAAATCAGCTGGCTGGTGGACGCATGTGTGTCGGAGCTGAGCTCGTGTGCCCACCAATATGGCTCCACGTGCCACCTGTGGCACCCGTGCCATAGGTTTGCCATCACTGTTCTAGGCTACCTCCCAAGCTGGACTCCATTACTAAATTAAACATTGGGTTGTTTTTTTTTTTAAAAAAACGGTTTAACACAAATTAGCAGCCAGCAAGACAAGCATATTATTTACTTACTGCCATAAAAACATGCAGATCTTCAATCTTTTTTATGCGATGTTTAATAAAACTGTTATGAAGGAAAATGTGAATAGAAACGTTTATTGAAAACTAGACCTGGCGGCCTAGAGGTGGAGCTCAGGCCTCACAATCAGGAGGTTGTGAGTTCGGTTCTAGGTAGAGGCAGATGTAAGGTCTCCTGCTTGGGCAGGGGGTTGAATTAGATGACCTGCAAGGTCTCGTCCAACTCTGTTAATCTGTTATCTATTTAACTAAAGCCACGTGCAGCAATGAAAAGAGTTACAGGGCATGACAGCTAGAGGAAAGATCTCAGTGGGGCTTCCCTACCCTTGATGCCCTAAGCATATGCCTATTTTGCTTAAGGGTTAATAGGGGCAGCCCTCCCTGCAATATACTATAGTTTTACTATACTATAGTAAAACTCTTTCCCAAGTATATGTGGAGGGGAGGGAAACATTTTCCCCCTCTTCCGTCTGCATGCCACAAGATGGCACCAGCATCTAATATATTCACCCACAAGCAGTGTTTACCTTTTAGAGCCGGCCACCCATAACAGATTAGGGGATTAAATATTTGTCTCTAAAAGACCTGGCCTTTCCCGCCCACATCAATTTATGCGCCAGAACGGCCGATTGCCGTTACAAAAGACATTCAGACTATAAAGTGCACAATAGATGTCAACTTATTCTTCGTCTGTCTCTCTTCAGCACCTCATAAACAGCTGCAAGGAGCTGTTCTAACCAGATCGCTCACTGACTGCCATGTGATGTCTTTCTCAGCCTTGGGGGGGAAAATGGCCTCTGCCTGTTGTTTTTTCTCCAACCACAAGAGAGTGACGTTGTTTTATTAATCAGCATTTATTTTCCTAACAAGTGTCTTTTGTGCGGGCTTCTGCTTAGGGAGGCTTATCACTGATCTCCATTGCAAATAAAGCAGTGTGTCTATTTATGGTCATGGCTTAAAGAACAGCACATAGCTCATGTACCATATTAGAACTTTTTGAAAAAGAGCCAAAATACAGGGGTCAGGTTTCCTGTGCTACAAGCAACCTAAGTAAGAATGCAATATACCAGCACCCTCTTCCCAGTCTTGTTTGCAAAATAGACTGGCAATTGCTAATAAACCAGTCCCTGCTCATATTAGTATTGATTAACTTGGGGGAGTGTTTTCTAATGTTTTAGAATACACTTATTATGGCAGGTGATATGGGTGCAGCATGTCAGATAGGGATTTTTTTTTTCTTCCAAAAAGTTGGGACATTTGAGATTGCCAGTTTGATTATGTTCCAATTTGGTTCGAAATGAGCGAGTAGGTCAAAGAGGATTTCAGAATGTTGATTAGCAACTTTGTGTAGAATAGAGTTAATGATTGATGTTACAGTGACCGAGGACTGTTATGAAACGGAATCTCTGGGGATGTATTTCAAGATTTCTAGGACAGAACAATTGCTTTCGATAATAGGACATGTCTGTAATGGGCATGTCTAACCTGTAGTTGTTAGGAAGCGGGGGAGACATGGGGCTCTCTGGATAAATTAATATAAACCCAATGAAACTGTAAACTACGATGATTAATGAAGCTGACATGAGTATTTCTCTCTTCGTAGCATCTGCCACAGATTGGAATGTTTTGTGCAATTTAATGAAAAAGGGGGCTTTTGATGCCCAAAATATACTTACTTTGTTCCTATTTACGGAGCAACTAAAATGGAAATGTTTTACTTTGCAAACAGGTGACTATGAAACTCAAGAATTTTGAACCAATTTGTACAACATATATCTAATGCCATCCCAAAGCTGATTATTTCATAAGTAC
This sequence comes from Stegonotus admiraltiensis, assembly GCA_032468215.1. Classification (NCBI taxonomy): domain Eukaryota; kingdom Metazoa; phylum Chordata; class Lepidosauria; order Squamata; family Colubridae; genus Stegonotus; species Stegonotus admiraltiensis. Next base: position 243,984 of record JANHZT010003941.1, read on the forward strand.
TATTTCAACAGTACTTCAGCTGATTAGAAAGCTAACCAAATCCCAACATTGTTTAATAAATTGGCTAGGTAGTTATAGATCTATAGCCTCTTGGACATCTTCAGATATGCAGTTTTCATGACCAAATAATCCAACACCTGATCCCTGTAAAGGTTTAGCTACTGCTGCTGATTACTGATACAATCTTAAGATAAATCTCTGCAAAATTTTAGTGCTTCTCTAATTTTGCTGTGTATGCTACATAATACACTGTACACAAACGTAACAAATCCTAACATAGTAGTAATGCAGTTAGCAGCAAACGCAAAGCCAACTACATGTGACTTAAAATATTGGTTTCTTGCTCAATTGTCCTTGACACCATATTCCTTGTTTTGTTGATATACAATAGGAATGTTTTGAAATGATTGTACTATTAAGATCAAAGCGTATAAGGCATGAAAATGCTGTCAAATGCAGTTCCCTGCCTCAAAGCTTACTGCTAGTCATCCATCATCCAAGAGCAATTTATCTCATTCTAATGGGTACAAAGCAGCATTTCTGTGACATTACACAAAACATTGTTCTGGATAACACAGACAAGCCCAGGGTCCATATTGTAGGAAGAGGAGAGAGAAAGCATGATGGAAAATGCTGCTTTTGGGGAATCCACTAAATACAGCTAAATTCAAGGAAGCAGTTTTAAATGTTTCACCAGATACAGCTTGTAAAAATCCTAGTGCACACATAATTCAGTGAAATATAATATAGCAATTGATATACTGCCAGGCTGTGCCTTATATTCTGGTTAGGAATATTAGAGAATGATAATTGACACTTGCTCTTTGAAGTTGTTTCAGTATAAGAGGGAGATCTGTAAATGCCTGCCCAACACCTAAAAAATAATTTTGAAAGTGAGATATCAGGTCAGTGTTTAACTGCTGCAGCCTTGTTAAACATAATGTTAAATACCTGATCTTGTACTGATCACAGAAAGTAGGGAACACCTTTCTTTTCCCACCAAGAGAAAGTGAAATAAAATATATTATCGATTTAAATATTTTACTATCTCCATGAGAAAATACATAAATTATTCTTTTAGTATCTGCGTCTATAGACGCGTAATACAATTAGTTCAATTTCGTTTAACAAAACATTTTCCACCAATATGTGTTCTGCTTTTTATCTCTCTATAATGAAAACTTATTTTAGTGCAATGTAGGTTTTTCAAACAAAAATTGGCTAAGGGCACTTTTATCTTGATGCAAGAAAGATGGAACAAATGCTACAACATGCTTATATTATGAAGCCCTTTCACAAAGTAAGAAATACATGTGCATGAAGAACAAAGTGTTATTGAGAGTACTTGTGAGAGTATTTATAAAATTAAAGTTTAATAGATAAATAGAATAAATACTTTATGCATCATAATTCTGGACAACTACATTTATAGCAAGTTGGCAAAATCACAAGTTGTTGCCTCTTGGCAAATTCCACTTTTGATAAAATCACACAGGCATGTTACAATGTTACTTATGAGACTGTGATGTCATAATTAGATTTAAATCCTTTTACCTTCTGCACTGATCATGACATATAGCACACAATGGTGTCAAGTAAATACTCCTTCAGAATGTTCACACATTCAGAATGTTCACACAACCCAACAGCTCAACAAGTTAAAAAGGGTCATATGTACTAAATATTTGGAGGGGGCAACTGAAGGGGTAGGCAAGAAAAAGAAGTTTAGGAAAAAGAAGTGGGAACTATACCTAGGAAAAAGTTAAAGCCTTTAACTTTTTTATGGACACTGGCAACTTAAAAATAAATTAACAAGTATGTTCTCAGAAAAAAAAAATGTACAAAAATACTGTCAAATTTCCCAAAAAGCTTTCAACGCAGTAGTTCTTTCCCCCTATGTATTGAATAAACCATGTAAGCACATTACCAAAATAAAAAGATGTTGAAAATAAAAGCCAGCAAAATCCCCTCCCACCGCCATTCCATTCACACTATCTTTTTGTCTGTACAAATGGGGGAGAAGAACAGTCAGCAGAGTTTAAGTAACAGTATTATTTTTCCTGAAGAGGGAAGGTTTGGCCCACATTTGCTAAGCTTCCAGTTTAGCAGACTAAAAATTAGCATCACTCCAATGCATAGTTCAAAACAAAGGAAGAGGGCAGTATTTGCGCAGGAATCTATCCTGAAGTTCGTGCAATCAACTAACACAGTTTTAAAAATCTTCTTTTTTTTAAAACTCAGAATCTGAATGCAGTTCTACTCATTTGAAACCGTAACTTGCAGAATATCCACAAGATTTATTTTGCCAATGTTTGCATGTAGTCACTTAGAGAACTGCCAGGGAAGAAATTAAGCAGAGAGAATAGAGAGACAGACACTGAGGGATATGAAAGATGGGTACAGTTAAAAATTATTATAGGTTAAGGGGGAACAAAAATGGGTGGCCAAGCTTAAAAATAAAGAAGTGGTGGTAGCAAACAGAAAATAAGAAAAATTATACAAGCTTATATTTTACTCTGCTTCCAAGGTTCCTACAAGCCTTTGAAATACTGTCTCTAGAGGGAATGTTTTCATTCATACATATGGAAAAAAAGAGTCCTTTGTTTTGCACAAAAGTCAGCAGCTCACTCTGCTAGACTGCTGTTTGCAAACGAAGTCTGTCATGAAATCAAACTCATTCTGTCCCAGCCAAAGCTCGGGAAGCTCCTTGATGCGATCCAAGCCCATTTCTACGACTAAGGACATCAGGACCTCCTCGTCGATGAAGTCCGTGTCAATGACATTGGGAGGCAGCATTGCTGCAGGGACGTGGGGCACGGAAGCAGGCACACTGCCGTTGCCCCCGCCAGCCCCACTGCTGCTGTGCTTGGGGTTGCAGTCCCGAAAATGCTGGGTTGCTCCGTTGAGCTGATGGTTGGCAGGAAGTAAATCCGGCATGTAGTGGTTGTGAGGGTAAGGATGGTGACTGAAGTACTGGTTGTTCAGCTTCTGCAACTGCATGCTGGCTGTTAAGGGCCCGCCTTGAGGGGCCACCGTCGGTGCCATGAACTGGGAATTATTAAACCTCGCTGTCGGCGGCATGCTGCCAGCAGGGTGTCCCCCGTTCACGTTCCCTGGCCCCATGGCATGCCTGATCCCACTGTTTGTGTTCATATTTCCTCCTCCGTAATGGAGATGGTCGCTCATCAAGGCACTGAAGGCGTGAGGCTGCTGCTGCTGGTGGTGATGGGTTGGAAAGGGTCCCATGCCCATGCGATGCGCCGGGTGGTGGTGAAGCCCAGTGGTTCCATCCGGGAAGCGCCCGTGGTTCATGGCCATCATGTGCTCTGCCATTTCCAGCCTTCAGAAAGTTAATATTTACAGAGAAAGGGATCAACATTTATACTGTCTGCCTGGGCCCTCCCGCCCCTGAAGCGCTCTCTCCCTCCACATCTCTCTGCCTAGGAAGTCGCCCCTCCGGGTCTCCACCCTTCCCGCCCCCCTCCAGCCCCCTTGGTCCTTTTCTCCTTCCAGAGACAGCCTTGCCAATTTCGCCGGCACTGGCAAGCGGGGAAGGCGCCTTGGGCACCATCGCCGGCTGGCAGCCGCCCTCCCCTCCGCCACAACTCGCGCACACCTAGGCGCTCCCCGGCTCCATTTATCACTCGTCCCCCTTTTGATCGGCAAACGCCGGTCCACGGTCGTAACGCTAATGCAAACAAATCCACGCGTGTCGTCGCGGAAAAAGCCTTACATAAGAACCAGAGAGGGGAGAGCGAGCGCTGTCCGACCTTCTCGCTCTCCTTGTCAGCAACTTTGGGAATTAAAGTCCGTCAGGACCGCTTGCGATATAAGAACAAGTGGATTACCGCGGAAGCCTCTTCCCTCCCCCGCCTCGGGCATGCCTTCCCGTGCCTCCAGTCCTCGGTCCGGAGCTTCGTGCAGGGAGCGCGAGAAAAGCCCACCGCTCACCTCAAGCTCTCGCTCGCTTTCTTCCTTCGCTCCCAACGCGCTGCTGGACCCAAGTCAGCAGAAATCGCCCAGCATAGAGCAGGCGACGGTCCGGTTCCTCTTCTGTGCTTGACCGGGTGGCGGGTGGCGATTAATTCTTCTGGCTGCTGGGCATACAGACTCGAAGCCGCGGCTTCCCCCGCTCGGCGAGTTTCTCATCAGCCCTTGCCAACAATGAGCTGTGTTCCTTACCCTGCTTTGGCCACAGCTAATATAGGATTTCAAAAGGGAGGAGCGAAAAGCCTTCGCAGGCAACCAGAAGTAAAACCTGGAGCAAAGCAAGGAAAACAAGCCAGGCGGAACTGGAAGGAATCCAAAGCACCCCGTTGTTCTCGCGGGCTCCGGGCCACGTGTGCCATCGGCGAGGCCCTCTGATCAGCGCGGACGCGAAGGGATTCCGAGCGCTTACGTGGGTGGCCGGGACTGGATCGGGCGCCGAGCGAGAAATGCGTGGGCCGTCACCCGGCAAACGGCCCTTTTGCTTCTAATGGAGCCATCTGTCCGATCAACTCATTTATCTCTCACCGTTAGGCGCTCTTGCTGCTTCGCCGCCCCGCCCCCCACGGGATACTCAACACGGGCGCTTATTTCTTTTCCCTTCCTGCCGCGCCTCCTTTCTCCAGACTTGGCGGGGCTCTTTGGAAGCTCCAGGTTGCCACGAGAGGAGCCCAAAGGCCGGGTCCCCGGTCCCCCTGCACGGAGAGCCCCAACTTCGCTCCAGACTTTTCGGCAAGGCTCGGGCGCGCACCCGCCAGTTCCACTGTAGCCTTGGTGGAGGCGCGTGTCCCGCCGGGACACGCAGGATCCGATCCGCGCTTTCGAAGTGACAACGCGGCTTTGCCGTGGACATTTTGCAGTTTACCTCTCCTGGTGGCTTTGGCGCTCACACACGCAGGCGTCCCTACTCCTCAAGACAAACGCCGCGATCACCGGACTGGGGTCCTTGCTGCCTTGCCTGCCGCTCCCCCGCCATTCCTTTCCATAAACCGCCTGCACAAGCCGTTTGCGTCGGCTCGGGGTGGGGGTGGGGGTCGGTGGGGATATAGAGTGGGGTAGGAAAGGCGGGTCTGGCCCCAGGTTTAAGCCAGCTTCTTGCTACTACAGTCAGCAAGCAAGTTGATATTGCTGGGAAAGCAGGCAATAATTTCTCTGTAAATAAAGCGCGTCCCCTCCTACGGGTTTCCTTCATCTGCGCGCCCTTTTGGAGGCTTGCTAACGGAGTCAATAAACAGCCGGTAGCACCGGAATAGCAGAGCTGCCCGTCCCTGGGGTAGCCTCGCAAATGCTAGGAAGGCAGGGTGGTGTAAGCAAACCCCTTGAGACCATCGTTAAGGAATTTTTCCTAGGGACCCCCGACCACAGTAGGTGCATAGTTATATACCCGGTTATCTTGCTTGGATATCAATTCCCATCATCCTAAACAGCAGAGTTGAGAGGATTATGGAATTTGGAATTCATGGCGTCTCAGAAAACCGGGATTAGACAGCATTGCTACAGTGTCCAGATGGACGGGGTAGCTACAGAATGGCTCTCTCATCATCGGTCATTAGGGAAAGCAACAGTGGGAACTAGGATCAGACAGTCGCAGAACTGAGCAGTGGAAGGGTGTGGTAGAGGTCATCTAGTCCAACTTCTTGCTTAATGCAGGATCTATAAGGTATAAAAGGTAGCTGCTGCTCTCATCGCTGATCTGGTAGTTACGGATATATTGAAGGACAGCTGCTATTGTCAATATTTATATAATAAGTACAATTTCAGAATGCACAACCATTCCCATAATAGCTCTGCAAATACTCTTCGCTTAGATTTATTTATTTATTCATTCATTCAATTTATATGGCCGCTGGTTTCAAATAAGTGATTCTGAACAGCTAACAGCAATTTTTTAAAAAAGCAAAAGAAAAAAAGAGAACAAAAATACAAAGTAAATAGACACTCAGCATCACAAGATTTTTTTTTAAAAAAAATCAATATGGGAACAATACAAATATTTCAACAAAATTAATTCACAGGGTCCAACACATCCTCTGATTACTTTGCCTGACAACAGTGAGCAGAGCTTCCTGATTCAGGAAAGGGCACAACTGCAAACGCTCTTCTGGTTACTGACATTGAATAGGAGCTGCGAGTTGAACAGGACCCCAAAATTGTGCAACCCACAGAGAACAGGAAATGGAAATTCCCCAGAATTGGGGGGGGGTGGGATCCTGAACCAAAAACCAGTCTTGGTGAGGTAGAGTTGTTCTGCCCCATTCAAACCCCCCCCCCCCAACCTCCAGACACAGAACCTTCACTGAATCTCTTGGATGGCCTCGGATGTAATAAAATCCCCAGGAGACCCAGGTTACCTTGAACAGAACATCTGGATGACTATCAGCTGATACAATAAGTATGGAAAACATTTGCCAGTCTTAGCATTATTAGTGGCCCTTAATAGTGGCTTTGCCTTATGTTTGCTTGGGTTCACTCTTTGTTGTCCTTTGTTGTCCTCCAGTGGCACTCTAAGCATCTCTTCAAACCATTTCATCTTCCTCAGTTTCTCAGTTAACTAAGGGGAATTTTGAAATCTATGGAAGAGAGAAGCTTTATAATTGAACTCCAATTCAGAGCCTCCATATCCTTTGCATTCCAAACAACTATCAAGGTCCTGCACCAGATCTTCAGGGGCCACCTTACTGGGTGCACTTGAGGTATACTGATTGAGTAGTTTTATTCTCCCTGCAACAGGGAGGAGGGGGGGAGAGCACCAGAGAACTCTAGAAGTAACAAAGAGATATCAGATCATCAGTGGTGGGTTGACCCCGGTTCAGACCGGTTTGCAAGAACCAGTAGTAAAACTGGTAGGAGGCTCCACCCACCGCCCCGGATGTTGTCATTGGCGATCTGCGCATGTACAGAAGCTTCCCGTTGCAAAAGATAAGTAGAACCCACCCCTGCAGATCATGACTGAGAAATGATAGCAGTCGCCCTAATTTCAAATCACCTTGCAATTGCTCCTGCAGGAAAAGTAGATCTATCGTATGACCACTGTCATGTGTTGGGCCTTGATGACCTGGATCAGGTCCATAGCTGTCATTTGAGTCATGAAATCCTGAGTCATCTTGGACATCCCCACTCCAAGGAAGGCAGGTTGAAGGAAGGAAGGTTGAAGTCCCCAAGGATCATGAGCTTGGAAAACTCCATCACTAACCTGGTAAAAGAGTCTAGAACAGGGGTGTCAAACTTGCGTCATGGCAGTGTCACATGACATATTGGGACTTTCCCCCCCTTCGCTAAACTGGGTGTGGCCGTGGCCCACGGGCCTCAACTTTGACAATCTTGGTCTAGAAGCTCAGCCAGGGAGGTTATGCAGTAGAAAGGATGGTACATTAGCAACAGTCCCAGCTGATCTGATTAACTCAATCTAACAAACATAGACTTGCACCAGCTATTTATGAAGCAGCATCTTTGAATGCCACCAGAGTATCTCGGCTGACATATCCTGAATTTCCATGATTTTGTTTATATCGGATATCACCAAGAGGTGCAGTGGGATCTGGGAACTTGGGGATCTTGTGCCACCTGCAAAGTTGCCATTTTTCTGACCAGCCCTGCTACTCTAGGTTACAGGGAGCACTGAATTAAGAAGAGACAGTGGAAGAGCATGATTAAAATGTAGTGGTTTAAGAATGGAGTTTCAAATAATAATAATAATAATAATAATAATAATAATAATAATAATAATAATAATAATTTTATTTATATACTGCCCTTCTC
>JANHZT010003941.1:306508-318336 GCA_032468215.1 Stegonotus admiraltiensis
GTGGGGTGGGAATGAAGATTTTGCAATATCCTTCCTCCAGGAGTGGGGAGGGAATGGGGATTTTGCAATATCCTTCCTCCAGGAGTGGAGAGGGAATGGAGATTTTGCAGTATCCTTCCCCTGCCATGCCAACCAAGCCACACCACGCCCACCAAGTCACGCCCACAGAACCGATAGTAAAAAAAAAATTGGATTTCACCACTGCTCCCAACCCGATACAACTCACAGTAAAAGACAGAAATTCCCTAGCCCAGCGAATCCTGCTAATAAACACCCAATCCTATTGCACCGTGTGAACTTACTGCACATCGCGCTGGCCCCGCAAGTCAATTCCACTGATACAGTGGAATGCTATGCTGGAGGAAGTTGGTCATGGGAGACATAAGAGGCAGGCAGGATAGGAGACGAAAGGGCGTAACAGAAAGTAGGAGGAATCTCAGGGAGACAGAGGGGCAGGAGGTTCTTGAGCACCCTAGGACTCTAGTTTAATTAGGGTGACACTTGTAGGACCCAGTTAGGCTCTTGAAATGCTGCTATTTTCCCTCACTTAGGTCCTATTGCCAGCTTCCTTATTTGCCCCCTGGAGCTGAATGCTGAGAACCATTCAGCATGCATAGAATAGCAGTCATCAGCGAAAGAAGAAAATAGCCCTTTGGGGAAAGCATTTGGAAAAAGCAAGCAAGCAAAGGAAGTCTCTCTAGCTAAGCTGGCAGGAACTCTCTTGAGATACACAGACACAAATGTACACAGTGAGCCTCAGGCCCCAGGGAGCATGTGAGTGGTGAGGAGAGGCCCAATGGTGCTGTTAGTCAGAGGGCAGGTGAGTTGGTAGCTAGTGCAGCAGTTATATCTCCATCTCAAATAGATGTAAGCATTTGCACATATCTGAAAGAAGGGAAGATCACAGGAGCGTGTAGTAGATGTGCAAGTGCAAGAAGCAGTTCTTTAAATCTAGTTGATCCAGGACCAGAGCCCCTTGAGTAATAGCCTGAGGGGCTTCCATGTATTGCATGGGCCATAACAAATAGAAAGCTCACGTTCCCCAAAGACAAGAAATTAGATGCTTCCATCCAACACATTACTGGCATGAAATCCCCAGTGCTGACAAAGTGGAGACACCGTAGTTTATGTACTCAAACTCCAAAATGCCACATGTTGTTTCTGCTGCAAACTTTCAGTCTCATGTTCCAACCACAGAACAAAGGATTGGAAGAATTTGGTTAGAAATATGGTAGGGTGGGAAGAGCAGCAAATCACCAGAGAAAATTCCACGGTGGAAAGATCATGAGATGGGACCAAGGGTAAACCACACTATAGATGATTAATATCAGGAAAATACTACATCAGAGTTGATTTAGTGGCAAAATGTTCTGAAAAGATTCAGTGCCCTTGTGAGAATGCTTGCTATCTAAAAATTTAGCATGCTGTCGCACTTCGGATCAGCTGTGTGTGCCAAATAATAGAAATGTCCTTAAACTTATGGAGCTAATGACTGAGTTTGGTTCTGTACTCCAGCATCAAAGGAAGAAATCTTGGAAGAACAACTCAAAATGAGATCATAAATACTGGCAGCAAAAGCCAAACAGAAAACTTTAGCCAATCTGAACTCAGCTAGATGTTCCTCTGCAATTCTGAACACCACACCTGACATCACTCACATGGACGAATGACTTTAATAGTGCATGTTGTATCAACAAGAGAATATACTGAAAATGCCTCCACAATGGTGAATGTCAAAGAACTTCTAGAATTTATTGACATGGATGACAGAGAAACTGTTATGACAAATGTGCTCCTTAAAAAGCTGGAAGATGTAGGAACTGAAGTAGCTGACTCCAGAGGTCAGGGCCATGATAACATTAAAGGCAAGAAGAGAAGACTGCAGGCATGAGTTTGAGTGTTATACATTCAAGGGTTTTTTTGTTTTTTTTTAAATCCCATGGAGTTCTCATTCATAGAACATGGGGGTCAGGAATGCTGTACCAGCTTCTAGTGAGGCTGGTGAATTTTTAAAATGTAATTCAGAGAATCTATGGGTTTTTCTCTGCGTTGACTTATTACAAATTTTGAAGCAACATTTGGGAATATCCTCTGTGATTTTGAAACCTCATCACGTGAAGGTTGAGCAGAGAGGATGAAGCCTAACATATAGTTAGATAAATATCTTAGAACCTATTGTTCACAACGTTTATTTCAAACACTACTTTATGCCACAACATAAGCCATACAGAAATTTAAAGTTAGGGATGTCCTTGGTGATTCCATTATCTTCTGCCATTTTTACCCCGTGAATAATTCCTGCGTAATATCCCTTCATATTCATGGCAGCATTTCTATATTCCCAATTGGATGTTTCATTGTGGAAAGTTCAGCACTTTGTGCAAAAGAGTTTTAAGTTGTTGGTTCTCCAGAACCAAACTGGTATCAGAGCTGTCCCTTAGGAAAATGGCATAGGCAGAGATCAGAAATTAGACCTTACAAAGTTTTGACCCAGGTAAGGCAACATGTGGGGTAACCATTTCAGTTTCCTGCCTCAAGTCTGAAATATTTTAGGCTAGTTTGCTAGATTAGGAGGTAATTAATTAATTAATTAATTAATTAATTACAATTTAGATCCTCATTTTACCCACCTCGGAAGGATGGAAGGCATAGTCAACCTTGAGTCTGGTGAGATTTGAACTGCCAAATTGCAGGCAGCCAGCACCAGCAGATGTAGCCTGTAGTACTGCACTCTAACCACTGTGCTACTGTGGCTCATAAATAATGAGTTGATTAAAAACATTCAGTGCAGGGGTGGGTTCTACTTACCTTTACTACTGGTTCGCAATGGGATCGTGCACGCGCCTTGCTTCTGTACATGCGCAGAAGCTTCTGTGCATGCGCAGATCACTGATGATGACATCCGGGGCAGTGGGCGGGGCCTCCCACCGGTTTTACTACCAGTTCTTTTGAACCGTTCCGAACTGGAGGCAACCCACCATTGATTCAGTGTTAAAAATTAAAACTTTACAAATGGAAAAAAAAAACTAAACTAAAAAGGGACCAATACGTAAGCAGGGTGGAGGTGGGATCTTCTCCTAATCTACTAACCACCAAAATGGGATGTCTCCATTGAGGCCCCAAGCCAGTTGGTCGAGCTGGGTTTTCAGGTCCTTTCGAAAGTCCGAGTGGTTGGAGCCAGATCTCACCTCCAGGGGCATGATGTTCCAAAGGGTGGGAGCCATGGCAGAAAAGGTTCTTCTAATGGGTTCTGCTGGCCAAAATTCCTTGGCCAACAGGATCCACAGCATACTTCTTGTGCTGGAACAAGTGAGGGGGGTCAATCCCATTGGTATTGCCTTGTTCTTAATTTGACTGGAAATCCCAGTCAATGAACTATATTTTATAATTGCTAGATTTCTTGAATGGTGAGGCAGAAGAAGGAGCCAGAAGGTTAAAAAAAGCATTCTTCTCTGTGTAACAGCTGAATATTTGCCATTAGTCAAAACCTCTATCCATTCACTTGAGTGCAGTTATTTTATTATTTTGCATTAGTGGAAGAATCTGACTTAGTTTCATAGCGTATCAGCTGAATGCTGTGAAAAATTATCTTTCATTCAAGTTGTGTTGTGATTTGATTTCATTGGCTGTGCTGTAGCTTCTAACAGCATGTGAGAAAGTGCACAATGGCTTCCTTGTCACTCCTTCTAGCCTGCTCATATTTTGCACCCATACCCTGTTTATCTTCTTCATGTGGAAAATAGACCAGATTTCTTTTTGCTTGTGATATTATGCCTGGTTTTTGTATCTCTACTTTTAAAATAGTAGTAGAATGTTTAACTTAGATATTCCTTATGCAGGAGAGGAAGTAACAAATTGTTTTGAAGACATTCTACAATTAATGAAATTTAATAAAATTAATGATGATTGCAATCTTTAAAATCTCACGCTTTTATTAAAAGCGAAGGCTCTAATATGAGGGGTACGTGTTCTTGTTATATTCCATAGTAATGTAGCAGACAACCTAACTGTTGTCTATCATTATTCACAATGATAGAATGGCACTGTGGTACAAGAGGGATTAGAAATTTTCCCATAAGTGACTGTACATTGGTTCTCAATGCCTTACATCATTTTTCCTCTAAGGATTCAGTGGATGTCTTGCTGATTATTGATTTTTTCAATGAGCAGCATATAATTTGTAGAAGGCTGTGTGCCAAATCCCAAAGATGATGTAGTTATCTTCCAGCATGTCAACGAAGGGTACAATATAACTTCATTATACTAAAAAATGAACAATGAAGAATAGCGGGCAATTAACAGAAATTTCTTGGCTTCTCATTTATGTTAAATTAATATTTGTGGTTTTATAGACCCACCTGACACCGTTTAGTGTGAGGGGGAGAATGCATCACATATCACAGTTAAAGAAAAAGGAGACCCCAAATTTCTGGTATTTTGTGTGTCGCTCCAATATAGACAAGATAGAAAAAACTCACCTGACAAATCTAGGTCGGAATGGAATAGAATGGAATGGAATGGAATAGAATAGAAGCTGGAAGGGACCTTGGTGATCTTCTAGTCCAACTCCCTGCTCAAGCAGGAGGAGACCCTATACCTGTGATGGCGAACCTATGGCACGTGTGCCACAGGTGGCATGCGGAGCCATATCAGTGGGCACTTGAGCGTTGCCCTAGCTCAGCTCTGGCGCACATGTGCATGCCGGCCAGCTGATTTTCAGGCCTTCTGGGCCCACCGGAAGTCTGAAAACAGGCTGTTTTCGGCCTCTGGAGGGCCTCCGGGGGTGGGTGGGGAAGGCTGTTTTCACCCTCCCCAGGTTCCAAGAAAGCCTCTGGAGCTTGGGGAGGGTGAAAAACAGGCCTACCGGGCCCACCAGGACATCACGTGGCAAAAGCGGGGGAAGCGCAGGGGAGGGTCATGCACACATGTGTGTGGGGGTGGGGTGCATTGAATTATGGGTGTGGGCACGTGCACGTGATTCCCCCCCACGCTCCCCCTGCTTTCAGCACATGACTGCAAAAAGGTTAGCCATCACTGCCCTATACCATTTCAGACACAAAGCTGTTCAGTCTCTTAAAAACTCCAGTGATGAAGCACCCACAGCTTGGTGTCATTCCACCCCAACTCCCATGTGCATTGTTACCAACAGGAAACATCTCTACCAACTGCTGTCTCTGATGTGAGGAGAGGCTAAAGTTGGGGCAGGAGCTGAGTTTTGACAGATGGTTCTCCATGTTTGTAAGTGTGATTAGTGGATCATTGCTGAGATGAGTAGTTTTTTGGGAAAAGAAACAAGCTGGATAACTTAACCCCTTTCATTAATATGAACATAATAAGGACAGTACCATTTGCTGGCCTCCTTATGATGGCAAAATAGGAATTGCCAGCAGAAATGATGTGGACATACTTTCCTTCAGCTCAAAGAGTTGTGAATTGCACTTTAACTGGACTGTGAGGAAGAATCCTAAGTGAAACAAATTAACCTATTACTAAGCACATGACAAGAATCATTTGACTCTTACACAGCATGGGAAAGATATGGAAGTATTTCACAGAATGAAAGCAGAAAGATTAGTGTGAGAAAAACTCCTAATAGAATCACCATTTCCCCCCCAGAAAAATATAGCGGTTATGAAATAAATGGAGGAAAAGGGGAAGGGAGGCTTGGAAAAATCATGCCCTGCAAAAAGGAAATAGCATTTTCTCATTGCTGACTGAAGCTCTCTATAAACCAAGTGGATGAGTAGCACATCAACTGATAAAATATATTATTGAAAGAATATTTCAGTCAGCAATGAGAAAATGCTGTTTCCTTTTTTGCAGGGCATGAATTTTCCTGCCATCTTGAAGCTGATTGCATACTTTTAGCTAAAATGTTGCATGTTGAATTTTCTGGTTCATGTTTTAATCTTTGCATAGCCTCACTTCGAAGACTTTTCTGGTCCTTTCAGCTGAATTCTAGAAATGAAAAAGAAAATCTTGGCTTGTGATATCTATATTACTTTGGCTGATAGATTTTCCCTCTCACTGGAGATTGTATCATGTCCCTGATGAGAAAGCTCTCTTGGTGTACTTGTGCAAATGTCTATATATGAAAAAAAAAGCACACCTGTATTCCTTAGAAATAAAGTCTGTAGTAGCAGAACTGCATATATTTTATGCATTGTTAGAATTCTGGGGTACCAGGAGAAATAGCTACAATTACAAATATATTGCTTCATTTCATCCAATGGTGAGCCTTAATTTCCGCAATACTTCTCTACGGGAATCAGAAAGCTAATAGAACAGAATATTTGTAGCTCAGGGTTGAAATGTGGGATTCTTGTTGCCCTCTGAGTTAAGTTGTTTTCTTGCATTGATAATATTACATAGTTGGGTAATGAAATGTCTGCAAGAAAATGATCAAGCTCAGAGAGCACCAAGGACCCCACGGATATAAGAAAACTAAAAGCAGATCACTTTCCAAAGAGCTAAGCCATTTTCAGAACTTCAGAGAAATCATCCCTTGCACATTATATAATCAGACTTCTTAGCACAACAACAAAGCATATTAGAAAAGTATATAAACTAGCCCCAAAACTACAGATAGTTTTCAACTTACGACCACAGCTGAGACTAAAATTTGTCTTGCTAAGTGAGAAATGTGTTAAGTAAGTTTTGTCCCATTTTACGACTTTTCTCGCCACATTTGTTAAGTGCAGTTCTTAAATTAGTAACATGGTTGTTAAGTGAACCTGGTTTCCTAGATTCTGACTTTACTTGTCAGAAAGTCGCAAAAGGGGATCACATGACTCCAGGACACTGCAACTGTCATAAATGTGAGTCAGCTGCCAAGTATCCAAATTCTGATCACATGATCATGGGGATGCTGCAATGGTCGTGAAAAATAGTCATGTCACTTTTTTCAGTGCTGTTGTAACTTCGAACGGTCGCTAAATGAATGGTTGTAAGTCAAGGACTACCTGTATACCTGACATTATTTTATACGCTATCACACAAACATTGCTTATGGATAAAGCAAAGAAAAATTAAACATGATTTTATTATTCTCTTTAACAACTGTGGGATAGCAGATATCACACTGAGCAGCAGTATCCAGGAATTTTTATTTTTATTTTATAATTAAATAGAAACAGCCTGCTGTTTGGAGCTAGTTTTGCTATTTGGATGACTGAATGAATGAATGAATGAGATGTTCACTAGAGAAAAAGTGTTTTCAAAAGATCGAAGTCTATATTTTTAAAAAAAGAAAGGACTTGATGAATGAACCTCTTTGGCCTTGATATCCATCAAATGTCAAGGGCTTGACCTGCTCAATGAGAAAAAAATGGGAAATAGGAAGGAAATACATTTTTAAAAGTTTTTTTTTGTTTAGAAAAAAAGAAAAGAAAGCATATAGAGAGTTGCGATCCAGCTACTGAAATCCAGGCTGTGTTTGGATTTTTATTTCGAGATATCTAAAGAGACATCTTTATATCTTTAGAGATATGAAGGTATGTTGAGTAACATACCTTCAGAGCTTGAAGGATGATTGATTTGTAAGACAATCCTTTCTTCAGAAAGACCTCTAGCTAACACTGTTTCTGTAAACAAAAACTGCTGGGGGGAAAATTCATGAGGCCAATAGTCAATAGGCTTTTTCTTATGGCTGTTCTATTATCAACCATTCTTTTAAAAAATAATTATCCATTGATCAATAAAAGTAAGATTATATAACCATTTGATTATATATATATAACCATTTGATTGTCCTATGATTTGAGTGATTTGAGTTTTCATCTCTTCTATTGTGTTTATTTATTTCTTTATATTTTTCCTTCTGTCATTGGAACTTATTAAAGTCATTCTTTTTAAATCTTAGTTTGCACCATTTTTTGTTGTTAATTGCGAAGTTGTGTCTGACCCATCGCGACCCCATGGACAATGTTCCTCCAGGCCTTCCTGTCTTCTACCATCCCCCGGAGTCCATTTAAGCTCACGCTGACTGCTTCAGTGACTCCATCCAGCCACCTCATTCTCTGCTCATTCTCTGCTGTACCCTTCTTCTTTTGCCCTCAATCTTTCCCAGCATTAGGCTCTTCTCCAGTGAGTCCTTCCTTCTCATTAGGTGGCCAAAATATTTGAGTTTCATCTTCAGGATCTGGCCTTCTAAAGAACAGTTAGGGTTGATCTCCTCTAGGCCTGACCAGTTTGATCGCCTTGCAGTCCAAGGGACTCACAGAAGTCTTCTCCAGCACCATAGTTCAAAGGCCTCAACTCTTTGGCGCTCAGCCTTTCTTATGGTTCAACTTTTCTTGCACCATTTTATGCCAACTTAATTTATTACCCAATCTGATGGCCTCCTCAAGTGTTGGATTGGATTATCACTTCTATCACCCAAGTTAGCAACACTATGAAGGAGGCTCTACTATAATCTTGATGTTGGAGAAATATTTGTGGGATGTATGTATGTATGTATGTATGTATGTATGTATGTATGCATGTATGTAAGGCCTTTGATTATTTTACCACATGTGGTAGAGAAATGAAAAGATATCATCCTTCCAAAATTGTATAATGCTTTTATGTTTGTGAAATGTGTATCATTACAAAGCACAGAGTTGAATAATCTCCAGAGTTTGGTTTGTTGGATCTATTCATATGATCCAACAATTTTCGTAAACATAAGAAGTCTATTGTCTATTTATTTTTCACAGCAAAACTAACGGTTACACAACATTGGACAGTTCTTGAACATGCAACAATTGATTTCTGGATTAAAACAGCTTTTTCAATTGGTTTATTAGAAAAAAAAAGATTAATTGAATATCTGGGGGAAAGAATCACATTTTTATCAAGTTTGATTATATTATATTATTATGTTAATAGCACCAGATAGAACTTTGTCAATTCTTATATGTAGAAATTATGAACTTTTCTGTTAGTGATGCTTTTTATTTTATTTATTCATATCACCTTTGTGTTACTTCTCATAATAAGCTATGAGTTCTTTACTTAGTTCTTCCTCTGTGTAAAAACATTTCTTCATTTGCCCCTCCCTCCCCCTAAGATATCTATCTACAGGCCAGCTTTATTTTATTTTTTTAGTCTTGGTGGCCAGTCAAAAAAGGTACTAGTAAAACGCAATAGGAACAGTTCTTTTGTGCCAATGGAAAGCAGGATTGAATACAGATTAATGTCAACATTCCATGAATAAAGTCTGAATTGTATTTCTTTTCCTTGTGGAAAAGAAGGACAGATATTTTTCAAACCTCTTTAGATCTTTACAGTAGGTTTGCTGGGATTTTCAGAGTAGTTGCTAAAATGGCCTCTGATCTCTTGTCACTAGAGCCCTCGGTTGAATTAAATGTCTACCAATCACAAAGGGAATCTACACAGGTATATTGAAAGAAGACTATGTAAATATTGTGTCAGTTCTGAAGCTGGCCTGATTGTGGCCATCTTTGAGGCTTCAGTGTTGCCACAATGGAGATTAGGGTTAGGGAGAGGGGAATAGAGATAGCTGGGGTTTTGTAGCCAAAACAAAATAGTTTCCTCTGGGAACCAAGAACATTCCCACAGATGGCTGAAGAGAGGAGGAGTGAAGTTACCAAGCAACTGGACAGCACCTTGATTGGACCATGTGACTGATTGTTTGGGAAAAGGGCGGAAATGTTTACTTTTAATTAGGTGAAAACCATGGGAACCTTTAGAATTGGTTTTCACCAGTTCATGCCAATATGATATATCCGATAAAACTGTTCTTTAAGGAATGTACCTGCTTCGGAGTTCTGTATGCTATGGGTATATTATTTGGAACCCTGACATGTTGTCTCAACAGCTGAAGAGACAAAGTAATAAGATACCCATTGAAAGCAGGATTTCAGAATCAAAATGGTGCAGTTTCTAGCTTGAAATAAATAGCAGGATATCAATAAGATTGCTGAAGATTGTCCTATGCAGAGTGAAAAATGATGCTCTCACAAACAGAGCTGTGAGTTGGGCAGTTCTGGAGGAGAGCATTATCTTTTCAGTGTGTGACTTTTGTCCAGCCACTTCTTAAAGGTGAGATAATAGCTAAAACCATACCAGTAGAACGCTGTATTTCCATAGTACATCAAGCAGGTGCACAAAGGAACTTAAGTAAAATGCAATGTTATATAAAGTGTTTACATGGAGAGGGAGAGAGACATAAACATATCTCAATGCAAGACAATTGACAGTGCTAAATGCATGCTTCGCTCACAAATATGTTAAATAGATTTTTCATATGTTGTTTTCATAAACCACTCAGGGAACAATTTGGATGAAGAAGTGTTTATTCTTGTTCAACAATTGCCTCTTCCATGGAGTTAGAAATAACAGAGAATCTATGAACTATAGCTTTCTTTCCATGGGTAATTATGGAAAAAATGATAATATTCTGCAAGTGTCTTTATCAATATTGTCTGGATAAATTATTACTTGTTAGTTGTCTTTATTAACCAGGTATCATTGTGACAAACTTACTGAACAATACTGAATGAGAAATCTTTTATTATGAGTTATTATTTGCTTGTAAATGAGCTGTTGTAAGAATGAGCACAAAGTATAGTAATGGGAAATGTTAATTAAAAATGTTTTAAATCACATAACATTTGTGCATATTTTTCCTACATGCACACCTTTGTACAGCAGTCTCTACAAAATACATTTTTATTCACATTTCTTTAAATACAATTCTTTTTAATGCACATTTCTTCATTGCATGCATTTGTTTTGGCGAAACAGTGGCAATTTTACAAAGTTCCTCAGTGTGAATTTCAGCTTATACATATACGTATATTATGTTTTCCCAATATAGGTTTGATATACATTTCTTTTTTTTTTTTAGTACATCCTGATAGATTCATTTTGACATTTTGATGGATTGGATTTCTTTAATGGATTGAATTACATATTAATTGATTTGATCCCAGGGTCCCTATTCCCCAAGTTATTATCCTGTGTAATTTTTGAACCCCATGATGGGAGCTTCTTCTTCTTGTGCCATATCCGTCATTGGATGTTGGAGATCATCCTATTTTTATCAACAGCTGCACAAAAAGTGCTGTTGAGTTTTCTCTAAAACCAGTCCCTTAGATTTTGAAGCCATGACATTCTTCATCTGCTTGGACCTCATTTGCCTTCAATCTTTCCGTGGAGGATTTAGCAAAGTATGCTGTATTTTTCTGGGTGTCACATCACATGTCCAAAATATTCTAACTTTCACTTTTTTATGGTTTTGATGATTTTCCTTGGCTTTCCCAGGTGTCTTATCACCTCCTCATTTCTGTTTTTGTCAGATGATGGGAGCGGACAGGCATAAAGGCCAGGATAGACAAACCTGAGTCAACCAAATGTTTTAAACTACAGAATTATTTTAGACTTTTCGAAGTTTTTCTTTAACAAATATTCTTGCAAGCTGTAATGGGGCTCATGTTATAAAGCTTTGATTTTATTTATTTGGGTCATAGTTTAACTTTTGTATTCATATGATGTTGTTGATCAGTGGCCTCATATAGATGTAAAAAATTAAATGAAACGGTGGCATTCTATTTGACAGGAATTTTTGCATCATATCTAAGCATCTTCCAACAGTACATTGAACAAAGCAACAAACATCTGTCACATCTGGCTCCTTTCCCCTCCCATCCTTTCCCTAGAGAAAGATTGTGGATACTGTATAGTATCATTCTCCTTGGTAGACTAAGCATCATTTTGACCAAATGTTGTTAGTTTGTGGTACACCCTCCCTCCCTCCCTCCCTCCCTCTCTCTCTCTCTCTCTCTCACACACACACACACACACACACACACACACACACCCTT
>JANHZT010003941.1:353522-367211 GCA_032468215.1 Stegonotus admiraltiensis
TTAGAAAGGATGGAAGGCTGAGTCGACCTTGAGCCTGGTGGGACTCGAACTTGCAGTAATTGCAAGCAGCTGATGTTCATAACAGACTTACTTAGTCTGTTGAGCCACCAGAGCTCTTATTAAATTAAATCAACAATATCCATCAACCATATCCTTGCAATCAATATGTTATTCAAATTAACAATTTGAATCAAATTTAACTTATTGACTCAGCCAATGACTGAAATTGGATTGCAGGACATTTGCACACCCATAATTGTTGAACTTCTCATTTAGTGTTTCCCTTGCACATTTTGCACACTTCTTTCTACAAGTTTATCTAGTGCTATCTGGTCATCTGCATGGCCCAGCTTTCCTGAACAGCTTTTCACAGATGCTGGGATATGATATGGAACAGTTTGTCGCCTGTCTTCAGCCAATCATCTTTTTAGCATCATAGACCCTGGTAATGAATGTAATGCATTCCAGCCACCAATCCATCACTTTCCTGTATATTGCTAATAGGTGCAGCCAACTGTTATTGGCAAGCCTGAAAAATGAGAGAAAGGTTTCCATTAATGATCCATTGGTTTCAAGTGAGTTGAGTAATTTAATGATGTTCATTTATTTATTAGATTTATACTCCGCCTTACCTTCAAAGAGCTCAGTGGGGTGATCATAGCACTCCATCCTCCCGTTTTTGTCCCACAGCAGTAGTGTGTGATATGACACAAGGAGAGAAGGAGATGGATTCAAAATCACCCAAAGAGCTTCTGACGCTAAGGATGAACTGGCTGTGGTGATAGTCCACAGCCAGTTCCTGAGAACCTGTAGCACAAGCTGTTGGTCTAAGAATATATTTTTTTTTACAAATATAGGTTAAAATTTAGGATTTATATTCTGTGATGACTTTATTAAATACCTGAGGATAATTATTTCGACCAAAATATCTTTTTTTTTAGTTAAAATGACATTTTCAGAGCCACATCTACTGTAGTTTTGTCTGCCTCATAGAAGAAAGGGCTTTTGGAAAGTCTTAACTCCACATTTGTTGGACTTATTTCCACTGTTGCCCAGTGGTGGGTTTCTACTGGGTGAATCAGTAGCGGTGGCGGCGTGAGGTTACGCCCACCCGCCCAGATGTCATCACAGATGCTCTGCACATGCGCAAAAGGTTCTGCACATGTGCAGAATCACTGTGCGCCAATGAAGAGAACACACGCGCTTGCGCGCTCACAGTTCGGAACCAGTAGCAAAGGTAAGTGAAACCCACTACTGCTGTTGCCCAATACCTGTGTGAAGAGCCAGGTCTTCACACCCCTCTGAAAAGTTAACAGAGTGCCCAATCCCTACAAATCTGAGGGGGGAGACTGTTTTAAAGGATCAGGGTGCCACACAAAAGGAACATCTCTGAGGTCTCACCAGATGATAAACATTTAAGGGAAGGGAAAGTACCCACCTTATCTGACCTGATTTGCTTTTAAATGAATAGTGGACAAATTGTATTTCAAATCAGTACAGAGGAGCAACCTCCCTGTTCTTAAAGCATCACACAAAATTCAAGTTCAGACTAAGTACTAGCCATCAGTCAAATGTCCCTGGAGAAGTCCATGTTGGAATTAGTATCTCTCTCAACATAATCTTATGCCAGAATTTTTGCTCCTTAATGTAACATTCAGAAATTTAAGAGATGATAACCTATAAAGGAGAAGGGAAGGACTTAGTTAAATGTATGTAGACCCTCAGATTTTAGAGCTAAAGAGAAGTTTCTTTAATAGTTCCAGGAACACAATAGGCAACCAATAAAGATATGCGAGTTAGCATAATTTGCTGCCAACTCTCAGCTCTGGAAGGAGTTGCATTCTTCAGTAATAGCAGTGTCAGAATAAAATTCAAGGGCATCCACCTCTGAAGCTTCCAGGATAGCAAAGGTTTCTCAGCATTACTTTGGAACTCATGTATCTCCCTACAGGCATTTTTCAAGCAACCGAGTGTAGCTGCAGTTCACTCATACTTGCTCTTTTAGTATTTCCAGGTAAATTAAATATCTGCCTGCAGGGCCAAATCTGGTACATCTGTGGCGGGATCTCTATGCATATTTTTTTGCGCTCTGACTTTCAGTATAGGCAAATTGAATTATCAAATTGTCTTACCTGGCACTCTTAGGTATTTGCTGGTTCTTGGAGTTGAATACCAGGGTTCAGGGGGTCCCCAAACTCTTCAACTCATTGACCCCGTCATAAAGTTTTTATTTACTGACACTCCCCAAACATTTGTCATATGAAAATAATATTACTTTAACAAATTGTGTTATAGGAGAATGCTGGGGAGGGTAGGAAAAAAAGAAAAAGAAACATTGACTTCTGACTCTCTCTGTTGCAGTAAAATAAGGCATTAATATCAAATCACAACTTTTTATTTTTTCATAATAATATAAACAAACCATTTCTATAAAAATCTATCAATCGTCTTTCCCCCCCTCTTCCTTCCTACCGTTCACCTACTTACTTTTGTATTTTGAATCTTTTTTTATCTTATAACTCAATAAAAATGTTACAATTTGAAAACAAATTGTATTATGAATAAAAATCATCATCATCATCATCATCCTTGGTTGGGTAATATTGACCACTTTGATTAACCCTGGTTTAGCTCCTTCCTAGCCATTAATGTTTGCCGTGATCGTATTTTCAGTCAAAGAAAGAAAGCTTGTGTGCACACGCAGTCTAAGGCAGGGGTGTCAAATTCGATTTCATTGAGGGTCGCATCAGGATTGTGTTTGACCTTGGGGGCTGGGGTGGGCATGGCCAGGGTGGGCGTGGCCAGCTTGACATCACTTGTGTCGGGGCGTCTGTGGTGGTTCAAGTGCTCTGCCAGCGAAAATGGGCTCCAGAGCTCCATTTTCAGCTGGGATAGCCTCCTGTGGCCCTCTGCCAATGAAAACAGGGCCTGGGAGGGCCGGATGTGGCCCTCCCAGGCTCCTTTTCACTGGCAGAGGCACAACTGGCTGGTCCTTTGCTGTTTCTAGGGTGGCCCCGCAGTCCAGTTCTAAGCTCCCTGCAGGCTGGACCTGGCCCCTGGGCGTTGAGTTTGACACTCCTGGTCTAAGGAATATGCCAACAGAAACTTGAAAATAGAAGTAGAATGACTACTGCAAAAAACAAAACAAAACAAAGATATTATCTATAGCAATAGATTTGGGTGCGATCTCAAAATATCTGAAGTACTACTTCATCAGCATTGACAAAATCACCATCGGTCAATTGCAAAAGGCAGCTTTATCTGGAGCAGCTTACATTCTGTGACCATATCTTTAACAGCATCAAACAACATCTGCCTATCTCTTCCCTATTGGGAAGGATTTGATAGCTGGACAAAGAACAAAAATACCAAATCCATCTGGCTGACTGTGCGACCAACCATAATAATATATATATTTTTTAAAAAATAGCCAAAGATATATTTCTTGTTCTTGCAGGCAGCAACTGACTTTTTTTTTTTGAAGCAGCTGCCTGCATACTGTTTGGAATGATTCTGGAAATCTCATTAAGAGCTGAGTTTCTGGAAGTTATATTATTCCACCACACACTGTAAAAATAATGCAAACTTGAAAAAACAATCCCACAACTGCAAATTGAATACAGTCACAAAAGGATCAGGAGCTGCTTTTCTTATTTCTGCCAAAGTATCCAACCTGTATCACAGAAATAATGTATACCGCCTACAACATAAAATATGAGTTGTACCTCATGTTGCAAATGTATTGATGTATAAAGGAAGACTTTGCTTGAAAGAAGCAGTTTGCTTCTTGAAAAAGGATCCTACTGAAAAGGGCTACTTGAAAAAGGAAAGGAAGCCAAAAAAAAAAAAAATCAGAGGTCTGGTAGCATTTTCTCTAATTAACAAATGTTATTAAAAGTATAAGCTTTCATTGGATGCATAGAATAGATAGTCTGCTAGAGGGTTTAAATTGGGATGAGATGAGGAAAAAAAGGAGAGAGGCTGGCAGTTCAGATATAAGTTACATGTAAAACAGAGTACAAGAGTTTATCAATTAACAATTGCAATGTATTAAAAATCCATTAAGTTTGTGGAGATTGCCTGAAATCTGTTGATGTATGCGAGACCAACAATTTCTGACTCAATGGTGCTGTGAGAGTTTTCCCCAAAACTGTCATTTTCAGATCTGCTATCAGTGCTATCAGCTATCAACCTTGGAAGGCTGAAATACTCTGATATTTCTTTGTCCTCGCATGAGTCCTGATGCCTGGCTAGGTGGCTCAGTGGCTAAGATGCCGAGCTGGTCAGTCAGAAAGGTCGGCAGTTTGGTGGTTCGAATCCCTAGCATAGGTTGCCTGCGTGAGCAGGGGGTTGAACTAGATGATCTCCAAGGCCCCTTCCAACTCTGTTGCTGTTAAATTTGAGTCCATTAATTCTTTTGCACAAAATATGGGGAGGAGAAGGGAGTGGTAGAATGTGGGGATAGAGTTAAAAGAGGAATCAGCCTAGCATCCCTTCATAGTCAGAAGTGGACTAAAACCAATCCTCCCCTCCCCTCCCCTCATTCCTTTGACCCTTATCTAATTCCAAGCAGGTGCTAACCATTACTTGGGAAGATTCACATACATGGACTTTTCAGCAATACATTTATTTCATTGGACCATCACACATGGAGCTGGTTTTTCATGCCTGACAATTTGTCCCACCTGCAGATATATTGGAGGAGACCATGTGATTGGAGGAGACCATGTGAAGGCAGCCCCACTGACATGTTTAAGATTGTCCCATCAAGCCACATTTCTCTGAATTCATAGAAAAGATCACCATATAACAATATTAGGAAATAGGAAAAACATATATTTAAAAAGTAATCGGCTATCATTTTGAAATATTGTTTTATAACATGCTGTCTGTATCATCAATTTTTTGCTTTCATTCAAGGTGTTTTTTCTCTTACCTGGGCCTACACTTATGTGCAAAATGCTCACCAATTCCCAGAATGCATAGAGATATCCACATTCAGTGAATATTTTGGTAATTACAGATAATCCTCGACTTAATAACAGTTCATTTAATGACCGCTCAAAGTTACAACAGCACTGAAAAAAAGGGACTTGTGATGGTTTTTCACACTTACAATCTTTGCAGTATCCCCATGGTCACATGATCAAAATGCAGATGCTTGGCAACTGATTCATACTTACGATGGTTGCAGAATCACAGGGTCATAGGACCACCTTCTGCGACCTTCTGACAAGCAAAGTCAATGGGGAAGCCAGATTCACTTAACAACTGTGGTAATAATTTAACAGCTGCAGTGATTCACTTAACAATTGTGGTAAGAATTGTTGTAAAATAGAGCAAATTAACAAATTTCTCACTTAGCAACCTAAAATCTGGGCTCAATTGTGGTTGTAAGTTGAGGGCTACCTGTACTATAAACTCACATATAGTAAATAAAGCAACAACAACAACTTACCAATGCATTTTAAATATTTTTCCTAAACATAGGCTTATATAAAGACAACATAATTATTGAGTTGTTGGGCCATTTCCACTTGCATCAATTGTGCTGCAGATATGCCCTTTCGACATCTTTTTTTCTGCTATGTCCTCATGACATTGCCTTCATCTTGTTCCCATTCATGAGTGATAAATGTTTAGTCTTCTTTAGCTGTATTGGTACTATTTCCTCTTGCTTTGACATCATATAAAATCTGTTAGGCTTTATCATCAACTTTGGTGGGAAGTTAGTTGTCTGGCAGTGACTGGGAACAGAAAGATAGAGGTAGGATGGAGATCCTTTCAGGCTGCTATATTTCTGCTGGCTCAATGATGGATGGAGAGCACTTCAACTCAGAAGTGGGGAAGGGTCCATTCTATTTCTTTTGTGATCTCTGTTTCTCTTGTTCCCGTTTTTCCCCATTTTCCAATTTGCAGCTGCGAGATGAGAGAATAGAGAAAATTGGAGGCATACAACTGAACCTGGAGGCCTAGCAACAGAGACCGAACCACAGCTTATTTACAAAAGACAATTAGCCATTATGCTCTGTAGTTTAGTCTTCCAGGTTCATGCTGCTCCCTGCATCATCCAACTATTTTTTTGTCATTGGAATTGCCATAAAAGAGATTGCCAGGAGAAGAATGTGCATTTGAAAGATGAGGCAGGTGCGTTTATAAGCTTCAATTCCCAAAGCATGGAGCACAATAGCTACAGCATCTTTCAGAAATACAGAAACTTTCACAATTTGTAGGATGGGTCTACAAAACCACGTACTGTACATCTTGCTCTTGTTCTTAGTTTGACTCAGCATGATCACCGTGGGAATGAAGAGAACAAACACACAAATATACACATGTGTACAGATTCAAAATTAGATTTAAGGGCTTGTAAGCAGAAATCCTGCAAATTGGGATGGGTGATAAAAAAAGAGTGAGTGAGACAGGAATTGGCCCATGTGGGAAAAGAACAGTAAGAACTCTAGATTTCTATTTGAAATGGTACTAAACAGCAGGAGAACTACCTATTGCAGGAGTTTGGGGCTCAAACTCCTGCAAGGTTGGAAAGGTATTGACATTTCAGTAAATTTTAGTTATTCCCTCTTTTTCTTTTTTCCCCTCACATCAAACTCGAATTTGAACTTCATTAATTGATGTTTCTCTCTCCTCCTCTTTCTCTCAGTTACCTCTAAAATTCAGATACCCTGTGTTGCTCAAATGGTCTTTAACCAAACTGGAATGATGAGCCAATAAAATTTATGTTGACAGAGACATCAGAGAAAAAAAGTATGATCAGAACTCCTTCATAATTTAGATTGTTTTCAAAATTAATATTTATTTTCATGTTGTGGGCATGGCAAACAGTTTTTCTTTTAAAGCATCATTTTGCTACATACATTTGCTATAACAACACAAATTTCAGTCTGGAATAGAAGACAGACAATGCTAGAAAAGTTTATCAGTCAGGCATAAGTTCTAGAATATATGTTTGCCTTTGGAAGAATAATATTTTTAAAGTGACAGTTCTCTGCATATAAATTGGGGTCAAGTTATCAGCCTTCATAAACCAGTTGTGGCATGATTCAAAAATATTTGCAGCACAGGGTGAGAATAGCATGCATATTTTAAGCCTGAATTGTATCTTATCAAATAATATTAATCCCACTTTTGTCATCCAAAGCAGTACTTGCGGTACCCATAAATCACTCAATGTGACATAAACAACATTAGCTTTTCTCTTCAGAGAGGTTTTCAGTTCTACCATGGTTACCACCGGTAGTAAAAAAACTAAAGAGAAGTCAGGACCAATAACTGTCCTAATTATCTCTCAACACAGTGTTTTCCACCTGTGAGGAATGGTTATGTGTCTGCTGAGACAATAAAGTCCTTAAAGAGATTTTGATGCTTCATAGAAAGAGGAGGAAAAATTGCGAGGGATATTTAGTGAGTGATGGCCCCTTCACATGCGTAATATAGTCTGTAATGTAGTTTATTATTAAACATACCACAGGAAAAAGAAAACAAATCCCACCCTCCCAAAATGCAGAAGAGGTTTGAGGAGGGAAAAAGGCTAATGTCAAAGTGCTTCACAGAACTGGCGCTTATGAAATATGTCTTTGCATCTTGCTTTCTATTAGCTGTATTAGCTTTCTATTAGCTGTAAGGGATTAGTGCAGCACCTTTGGTCTCAGAGTCGCTAATGTAGGTGGGTTGATGTTTCAAGCCCATGTCAAGAGTCCACAAATTGGAAGGCTGTGACTCTTCTGGGGATTCATGGAAACTGATTATGTCATTTGTTTGTGGCTTTGCAAATCACTTGGGACACTTCTTATTCTCCTCTAAGCATCCAAGTCCAGGGCAGCTGAAGTAGGAATAGGGAATGTACATTTGTTTGAAAAGCAGAACTTTATTGCTAAAATATTGTTGCGCTTCAGAATATTATTGCTAAAATTTAGCACTTCCTCCTCTGGAGATAGAAACACTTAGCACACTCACAAGTAAAAATAAAATTAGCCACTTCCCTACTTTTCTAGAAAGGTGACAAATCACTTGTAAAATTTGGCTGTTCTACAATGTCCTATGATGAGTAATAGAAATTAAGCAAAGACATTTGACAAGAAGAGGAACCCAACACTTTCCTATATTGTAATGTAAGTATTTTCATCCAAATATTTTCCTGTTTGAAAGCGACTCTGAGGCTTTGCATTTCTATGACATCAATTGTACTGGAAAACCCATCTGGTTTATTTTGGGGCAGCAACTGAAACTTTTGCAAAAGTAGAGCTTGGGAAGGGGTTAGACAGTGTGGCTTCCTTTCTTCATAAGAGGGACTGCTTTCCACACTTGTCTTGATGGCAAGGTGAACCAACAAGGTCCTATAAGTTCATTTATTTATAAAATTTATAGGCCATCCATCTTACCAAGGGAACTCAACGTGAAGTTACGTGTTAACTTGATGACTTTGGAGCTTCTGCTCAGTAGACCAGACTAGAGAAGCAGGAACGAAGTCAGTAAATATGTTGTCAGCTTTCCCCTTCACTTGAGCACGATCACTGGGTTAAAACAGGCTTCTATAAACTTGTAGAGGGAAAAGAGATGGAGTAGTATCTTAAAAATAATTACAGGCCACAACAGGATTGCTGGCATGCCAATCAACTGTTTTATGGCTACAGCATTGTGGCAGCAATAGAGCTGAGAGTGTCCATGCAGTCAGGAGATGTTGAAAGCGCTTGGCAATATGTCAATCAAAATGGCTGCAAAAATCTAGGCAGTGGCAGCAGATCCTTCCTGGTGGACATTTAGCATCTGTGGGTTGCTATTTCTTTTTTTTTAAAATAAAAATGTTGAGGGCCTCCACAAGGCTGCTTCTACCTGGTATAAAGCATTTGGAAGTTGGACATCCCTTTTCTTTCCATTTTACCAAGTGGGGGAGGTGATGAAACTTTTATCATTGCAAGAACTGTAGGAGCTTGGGGTAGAGTAATAATCTTCATTCCTTGGTCTCCACATCACAGATCACCTTCAAGGTACTTCTGAAAATGCTGTTAAAGAAAATGGTGATGTAGAAGAGGTCTTATTTCACAGAGGCTAGTCCTCTCATTGAAAGCATTTCTATTTGATGGCCTCCTCAGGCCAAATAAATACCCATTAAAAGGAACAGCAAGGCTCTTCTTATGGTTGCTGAGCAGTTAAGTACTAGAGGAATATTCTTCTTCACAAGGATGCTAACTATGACACTTTTATTTCAGGTATAATAATTCCCTGTAAGTCTATATTTACACAAACATATTTACATATGCTCTCCTTTGTCTTCCTTTTTGGATAATCTAGTTTGTAATAGTCAGATACTTCTCAATGGGTCAAATAAAATTTTGTTTTTTAAAAAATGTGATTATATTAGTTGTGTCATAATTATAGTAGATTATAATTTTGGTCCTCTTGGCTCTGAAATCAAGTAACCTCAGCAAATGAAATTGCCATCTTCTAAATCAAAGGCATCTCTAAATTCTGTTACTAAGATCAAGTGTTTGATACCTCTTTCCCCCCAATGATATTAGGAAAGGAGTCATAGACATACAACCTGATGATTCACAAAATGTCTAATTAAAAAAAAACACACGACTGAGCAAGAAATTCTTTCTTGAACCAGATAAATAATATTTGAGTATCATTTGCAAGAATTGGCATATCCCCAACATGCATATTATAGATACACACACATGTATACATATTACCAAGGTCTATTTTCAGGTTATTGCAATATGTGGCTTTCTCTTGAACAATTTTCAAAGTAAAAGTATCTCAGATGTACTGAGAACACAATAATTTATAATATCTTTGAATATGCTTGTCTAGAATGTATACATCTGTTTTTGAACATCCTTTTTGGTGATTTGTTTATTTCAGTAGCAGGCCTGCAGCAGCCATGTTCTATCATAGATGACCCAGAGGTTATGATGTTCCTTCACCAACTGCCTTCTTTTAGCCTATCCATCGGTAAATAGCAAAAAAGAGGAACTGAATAAGTGTCCATCATAGTAGCTCAGATTTATCAATCGTTATTATTGTTTCAACAAACAAACATTGTTCAGCCATTTATTTATTACATTTATAAATTTGCAATATTTATAGTGATATAGAGTTCCTAGAACTACAGTGTCAACTTGCCCCACATTTGGTTATTATAAGAAGGAAACCTCAGCCTTCATCAATGGAGGTCTCCTGAATCTTGGAGAATGGAGGTGACATTGTGATGCCCACAAAACAGAGTTGGGGTTTGTTGTGTGATAACACAACATGGTTTTCATCAGTTCGATCCTTTCTGCCTGTCTCCTCAGGAGACTGCTGGCTTCCAAGGCTAAAATACATAACAATTGTGTTGGGGCTTGGTTTGAAAAATCAGTGTGAAGTGTGGAGTTTCACTGCAGCTGCAGTACAGCAGGAGATTTATTTCTTCTTTCTTTCCTTCTCTGTAAACCATGCCTTCCATAATCCCGCAATAAAGAAAAGTTCCCCTTTTCTATTGCTAATTGTACCACAGAGATAGATTTCTCTCTCTTTTTGGTGTTGGAGGGCTTCTGGATATCTCACTAATCCATCTATATATCTTACGTCTACCTGATTGATAGCTCTGGAAAACCTATGTCTTACATCCAAGCCTTTAAAAAAAAAAGGTGTTTTCTGAGAGTTGTGACAGCAACAAGGAATACAAAAAAACCCAAACAAACAAACAAACAAAAAAACAACAACAAACCCCTAGATGATTTTCATCCCACATTGTCATTGGAGAAGGTGGTGTCACATGAACAGTCTCCCAATTCCCAACAAGTCTGTTTTCTTTTACACTAATTTCTTCCAAGTTTTCTCTGCAATAATAATTGGATCATATGTGCATTGATTTACTCAAGTATTGATATAATGGTGAAAAGACGTACAAATATTTTTTTTTCTGTGGGGGTTCGTACAGCACAGTGATGAGTACACTGTAGTACCGGCACAATGTGTTCTTTCTCCTGTAAGCCTGCATAGACATAATATGTGAATTTGTATGTAGTTTTACAAATGTGCCTTACGTTGTTATTGAAAATGCACATCTACTTATGTTTGTGATAAAGTGTACAAAGCCTAGAAAATAACATGCAATATGCAATATAATGATTCTGATTGTTTTCAGCAAATCAGTTGTGTTGCGTAAAGCAGTATACCCTTTAGCTGGGGAAAAAACATTAAAAACCCAACACTTACATTTGGTATTAGATAAACCCTGTATACAGAGGAGAACTCAGAGAAAATGATTTATCCAACTTGCTCACAGTTCTTCAAGCTTCTGTACTGATATAATCACCTATTTCTGGATCAATATTTAAATCAGCCCAGAATCAGAACCTTATTCAGCAAATCTTTAATTAGCTCAGTTTGATTAATTCAAACTCCCAGAATTCTTCTGAGAGCACTTTATAATCTTATGTATAATTCAGATACACATATCTCGCAACATTGTTCAACAGTTCTGAAAATGCGCCGTACTGACACAATATCAGTTACATACATCATTCAGTTATAAAATCCGCAGTATATAAATATTTCCAGGGCATCTCTAATCAAATTAGAAACAATCCAGAACAATTATTAGTGCTTTCCTGCTTCTTACAAACACACTCTCTCTTCTTGGGCCAATCTAAACTGCCAAATTTTTAATCAAAGCAGTCAAAATTAACTTGTTTATTAAGCATGTTCAGGAGAATGACTGCCTGGTCCTATGTTATGAACTGAATGTATGCTGGATTTTACTTCTCTTCTAACTGCTTTGAAAATCAGCTATTTCAAGGGCAGCCGGTACTATAGCCTTACCCAAAACCATTTCAGCCTGAGTTCTTTTGCTTTAATTTCCAGCAGTAAATTAATGTAGACCCTATCCCAACTTCTGGACCTGCTTTTTAACATACATTTTGTTTATCCTCATCTAAGCCGTTATTCATTCATCCATTCACCAATTTCCTTGAATTTAGATGAAATTTAGTTATACGTTAAATAAAAGTGCCAATCAAACTTGGCATATATATAATTTAATCACAGTCATAGTCTGGGTCTCTACAAAGGCCTGTACAAAGCCTTTCAATATGGAAAAAAAATTACTTAGTGCTAATTTATGCATGGATGGTTCAATTTATACCGTAGTTCAAGGATGAAGAACATATTACTTTAAAAAAAGCAACTAACGGTTATACAGGTAGACCTTGACTTACAACAGTTCCTTCAGTGATGGTTCAAAGTTACAACAGGACTGAAAAAAGTGACTTATGACCATTTTTCACACTAATGAGCATTGTAGGATCCCCATAGTCATGTGATTTGCATTCGGATACTTGACAACGGATTCACATTTATGGTGGTTGCAGAGTCCTGGAGTCATGTGATTCCCTTTTGCCACCTTCTGACAAGCAAAGTCAGTGGGGAAACCGGTTTCACTTAACAACTGTGTTACTAATTTAAGAACTGCGGTGATTCATTTAACAAATGAAAAGTGAGGAAAAAACATAAAATGGAGCAAAATCATTTAACAAATTTCACCCTTTGGGGGTCCATGTGGTCATATGTTAAGGACTACCTGTACTTATTGGACAGTTCTACTATTCTGAGGAGAGGAATTATGTAGATTTTGCTTTGCATTTTTAACTTTAATCTACTTTAGAATCACTGGTTTCCATCTGAACCACCTCTCCATTGTAGTCCATGTAGCCATTTCTACAGGTAGTTCTCAACTTATTTTTTATAATAAAAATTTTATTTTTTAAACAAACAACATAAAACAAATAAAAAACCATCTTCAATTACAAATACAAACACAAACGGTGTGTCAGTTGGTTACAAGTCTTTTGTGCATCTTCACCTTATTCATATATATCCATATATTATTATCCTGGTTAATCATATGTTTAACTATGGCTATTTCTTCCCTCATTTCATACCAGATCTTCTAAAATTTGAGTTAATTTGTATTATACCATTCATTTCATCCTCTTAAATCGTTCCAATAATAGTACATCTTTATATTATATTTTATATAATTCTACATTATTTGTATCAGAAAGATCATATTTCATTTCCATATCTTTTTATCTAACCATTGATAAAATAAGTCCCATATCTTATAGTATTGTTTATCTTCTTGTTCTTTAATTTCAAATGTCAATTTACTCAAGGTAGTTCTCAACTTATGACCATAACTGAGCCCAACATTTCTCTTGCTAAGCAAGACAGTTGTTAAGTGAGTATTGATCCACTTTATGACTTTTCTTGCCATATTTGTTAAGCGAATCACTGCAGTTGTTGTTAGTAACATGGTTCTTAAGTGAATCTGGCTTCCCCATTGATTTTGCTTGTCAGAAAGTAGCAAAAGGTCACAAGACCCTGGGATATGGCAATTGTCATACATGTGTGTCTGTTGTCAAGCGTCAGAATTTTGATCACATGACCGTGGGGATGCTGCAATGGTCATAAGATATAAAAACAGCCATAAGTCACCTTTTTTTCAGTCCCATTTTAACTACAAATGGTCCCTAAATGAATTGTTGTAAATCAAGGATTACAACAGAATTGGGTTGGGAAATATAACACATCTTAAGATGCTGCTATTCCTGTTCTTGAAAGAAGAAGGAAGCATCTTTAAATGTTGACAAACAGTAGTTTGCATCTTTATATTTCAAGATA
>JANHZT010003942.1:17214-28478 GCA_032468215.1 Stegonotus admiraltiensis
TTCCCCCAGAGGAAATAAGTAGGTGAAAAGTCAAATGTCTTCTCGGAGGATGCCCAGTCTCGGAGATCTGTTGTCTACCTTCCGTGTCATGTCAGCACTGAAGAAATGCAATTTGGGGGTGCTGACATCTACACTCTGGCTCCTTCGCTCACTCACTTGCCCAGACCACGTGGCCTTGCCTGCTTGCCTGCCTTCGCTGTGGCCTACCACTCCAGCCACATGGCCCATCTGATCTCCACACCTCACCCGCTCTGCTGCCCGCAAAGGTAAGGTGCCAGTTCTTGTCAGATGCTGCCCACTTGTCCTTCGCCTTGGGTCGGAGGACGTGCCAGTTCCTGCCTTTCTAAGGAGACATACCTCCCCACTGCCCTATTGAATTGGCTCACTTACCTCCACTCCGGCTGTTTCCCCTCCTTCAGAGGCCCAGTGATCTCTCCACTTCTTCCTCCACAACTGCCTCTTTCTTCATCCTGCAATCTTACCTTCCTCCTGTGGCTGGTGGCAGAGGGGAAGGCGAACCAGGGTGAGCCATCGCCACTTGGCTCCCCCCCCAGCCCATATCTCGCCCTCCGCCTGGATTCTCTGCAACTGCTGAGCATCGCCTGCCTGCGGGTGGGGTGTGACCAGGGAGCATGTGGCTATGTGGTCCACATCACTTGTCTGCCAGCTGCCCCTGCCCCTCTCTCCCTCGCCCGCCAGCCCACAGTGCGGACGAGTGCAGCCACAGCTGTGAAAACGATGCAAACCCCATGGGCTGCTGGAAGGTAAGGCTAACAGTGGGGAAGGAAGATTTGTTCTGGGCTTGAGCTCAGCTGAAGGGTGAACGGGGGGAACACAGTGAGCTCGGCAGCCTTTCAAGCCCAGCTTCGGCTTCTGAGAGGCCCAGGTGGGAAGCCTGAGAGAAAATGCGTCCCCCAAGGTCTGCCTGCTCACCCATCTGGGCTGGCTTTGAAGTGGATGTGTATCCCCTTGTTGCGCACTGGATGTGGGACCCGAGGCTGAGGGGAGGGCAACCAGGCGGCAACCCACAGCAGGGCTCGAAAGGCTGCCAAGCCTCACCATGTCACTACCACCGAGGTGGTCATTTGGCTGAGCGCAGCTGAAACAGATCTTCCTTCCTCACCATCAGCCTTACATTCTGTCCCCTGGGGCTCGCACCGTTCTCGGTGGCGGCCCACGCTTGTTCAAATGTGCAGGCGGACGAGGGAGGGGCAGAGGTGGCTGACGGGCAATATGGGTCACATAGCCTCAATGTCCCTGATCACCGCCCACAGGCAAGCGAGGCCCAGAAGCTGTGGAGAATCTGGGTGAAGGGCTAGATATGGGCTGGGCAGGAGCCGAGCGGCAAAGGTTCAGCCTTGCCTCACCTTCCCCTCTGCCACCAGCTGCAGGAGGAAGGTAAGGTCACAGTCGCAGCTAGCCAGGGAAGCCGAACCACTTCTCAGCCCAGAGTTGCTGGCCGGGGTGGGCAAGGCTGCAGCTTGTGCTTCGCTTGAAGTTTCCAGTCCTTTGTTTGGACTGGAAAAGAGAGGAGGAAGTCCTGCCCCTGGCCCCTTCGTTGGATCCAGAAGCTTTGCCTGCTAGGCTTTCCAGGCAATGTGGAGCTGGGCACAATGCTGCGAACATTCCTTCGCACCTGGTCTTTGGAAGACTGGCCAGGAGCGACTGGCAGGCTTCGGCTTTTTCCTCGGGAAGGAAAGGCGCACTCACTGTTTCCCTCTATGTCTGGCTTTAGAAAAGCCTGCTCTCACAATCGGACTCCCTTTCTTCAAATACTCGTGCAGGGAACCCAGGCTTGGAGCAGCAGCAATGGTTTGGAGTTTGTTAAGGAGGACTGCTCTGCCCCAGCCATGCATTTTCCAGGGCTGTTTGGAGTGAAAAGCATGCAATATGCTGCCGCTAAGCTCCTCCATGTTTCCTTGCACGCGTGCTGGAAGAAAATTGGCAGATGGTCGGCTGAAGCCAGGCTCCAGGTGTAGAGCAGCAGATGGAGTTCAGACTGCACAATCTACTCCTCAAGCTCCCAATGCTTGAACCCACGAGCAAGAAGAGAGTACCTATGGACCGAGTGGGCTTTTTGATTTCCCCTCACCTACCCATCCCGACTGAGCGTGGTGCAGACAGCCCAATGGAAGGTGTGAGAAAGGGGCGTTTCCATTGGCCCTTCTCTTTTTTCCCCCCTAGGCTCCTTTTGCCAGCATGTGCCAGGCAGGCTCGGCAGGCAGTCACAATCTTTAAATGGGCTTTTATTTTGTCAGCCCAAGGAGTGGGGGAAGGGGCTTGGAATGGTACATAGGAAATTGTCTCTGCAGCATCGGCCCTCCTGCGCCGTCCCATCTTGCCACGAGTGATGTAGAGTTGGCCATGCCCACTCAGTCATGTGACTACCCCAAGCCACGCCCACTGAAACAGTCACTAGGCAAGCCGGTTGTTAAATTACTTGAAGCCCACCACTGAATGGAATGAGTTCTCAGGTATTACCAATCCCCATCCAACTGTAACAGTTAATGGCATAGGGGAGAAAGGGACAAAGAGGGTCTGACAGGTAGTTGTTCTCTGCTGCAGTAGAATTAATTAACTAGGTGCTGTATATCATCACTAGCTATCCTTATAAAAATGCAATGTAATTCTAAATAAGCTGGGGTTTCCAGAGCCCATTTTGCCAATATTTATATGAGGTTTTGTTATATCTTCATTGCAATGCAACTTGTTAGTAATAAATTAAAATTTACTATAAAACATATTTTATTTTAACCAGATTAAAGTAATTTGCTATAGCAAAATAACTTTATGGTATAATTTGGCATGCTGTCGTGTTCATCAACATTAACTAAATACCAAGATGCATTTATTCTATAGCTGCTCTAACTTCATTTATAGTAAACATAAGGATTATCCTGCATTCCTTTTTTCTAGTGAGGTAAGTTCAAAACTTAAAAACCATAGCTTATAACTTAACCACAGCTGGTGAAATATGCTTATAAAACTATGCTAGACTGTTTGTATAATGTGTGAACGAAGAGGTCTGTGACTAAGATCATCAAGACCAAAGTTTGCTTGGTGAATAATATACCCCATAGCATATGTACAACCTTTAAACATGTAGTCAGTTTCATAAAATCAACAACAGAAGCTTTTTTTAAAGGAATATCTTGATAATTAAAAAAAAAGTACACAAAAGACTGAACTCACAAGCTTTAGTTTACAAAAATTGTTTTATGAGAAATATTCACCATCTGTTGTTGGAACATTTTTATAACAAGTATCGAATTAAAATTTTTAATAAGATAACCATAAGCAGTTATTTTAATAGAACTATATGACTGTTGATTTAGCTAATCTTACATTTTGAAGTTTTAAGAAAGAAATAAGGCATTTATCTGTTTCAAAAACTGATTGACTTTAGTTGCACAATGATGACACTATTTAATGAGAGATTGGATAGTTTGCAGCCTAAACAATGCTTGATTTTATTTTATTTTCATCTAGAAATCGAGCAGGGACATTAATTATTCTGCTTTATTTTGTTAACCTTATATCTGAATGATTATTTCATTTTAAAAACATTTCATCTGTAGACAGTTACCCATTGCAAGTACAATAGATTATACAGCCTTTCTTATGTTACATTAGAATCTCAATTTGCCATACAACTGCTCCTAAACTGGTACTGGCAGGGAGAAAACACTTATAGATATAGATAGCAATAGAGTTTTTATGCAGCAAAAACTAGACAAAGTAGGTGGAAGTTAGTGTCAGAATTGGTAAGTGTGCAGCAAAACTATGATATAATTGAAATATTGATATAATTCTTATTGTAATAGCTAAATATACACATTTCTTTTTTCTGGTTCAGAACATCCTCAATCATAATATTTTATAATTTGACACTATATATGTTTTATTTAAATCTTTTAATCTTACCCATAATTAATAAAAAGCAGAAAGGTCTCACCAACAGTATGGCAGCACAGTTTTTGTGAAGCCTGATATCCTGGTTCAGTCCACAGCAATATCAGAAATAAATAACATGGAAGTAGTAACTGAGCTCCTGTATGGTCACTTTAGTGTATAATCACCACTGAGATCAAGGGTGACAAATTTAATATATTTAATAGGGATAAAATAAATTTTGGCATTTCTGACTTCAGTAGTCACAGAAACATCTCGGAGTATCATAATTATAAAAATGGGGAGGCTGACATACAGTGGGCGGACTTGAATAACTTGACATATATGATGCATGGGATATAATTCAGACTTGATATTTGTGAGCGACCATATAATCCAATAATGTGTCAAAATTATCTGCCTACCTATCCCAATTTCCCAGCACCTCCAATTATGTGTCAGTTATCATTGTAGTTTGACCTCACAGTATCCCCTTTGGATGTACTATACGTGTAACTTTAGTAAAGTTAATAAACTGGCCTAAATTTCAGAGACTGTTGGACAGTGCTGTTAATTAATACCTAAACAGAGTTGTTATGACAAATTTGTGGAGACTTGCTTATCAATTCCATAAGTGATGGTGATGGTGAACCTATGGCACGCGTGCCACAGGTGGCATGCAGAGCCCTCTGTGGGCATGCGAGCCGTCACCCAGCTCACCTCCACTGTGCATGCCCCAGAGCTTCCCGCCGGCCAGATGATTTTCAGGTCTCTGCCTTGCAAGTGGGAGATAAGGGTGCATGTGGGGGGGGGCTACCTTTCGCCTCACTTTCTGCTGCCCGTGCCTTACCAGATCTCTGGAGTCCCCCCCCCCCAGCTGTTTTGGAAGGTGAGGCTTTTTTTTTCTTCTCCCAGCCATTTTGGGAGGTGAGGCTTTTTTTCTTCTCCCAGCTGTTTTGGGAGGTGAGGTTTTTTTCTTCTCCAGCCATTTTGGGAGGTGAGGCTTTTTTCTTCTCCCAGCTGTATTGGGAGGTAAGGCTTTTTATCCCCTCCCAGCCGTTTTGGGAGGTGAGGCTTCTCCCCGAGTGCTGTTTTGGGATGTGAGGCCGAAAGGGGGGGGTCACGTGTGCATGTGTGGGGGTTGCGCACGCATGTGCAGGGGGTGTGGTGTGCGGGAGGGGCATTGCATTATGGGTGTGGGCACGTACATGTGCGCAATAGCGCACATGTGCACGCTTTTGGCACCCGAGGAAAAAAAGGTTAGCCATCACTGCCATAGGGGTTGCAAAACCAGCTATATTCGAGACCTTATAGCAGAAACAAAGGACAAATTGCAGAAGCATCTCTCTCTTTTTGAGGCTGATCTTATAGCAGATGACATAGTTGAATGCAAAACAGCAGTTAATTACTTCTATAGTTGAAGTTAAGAAAGAAAGCTGGATTAAAACAATAGAGAAGCTGGACATGAGCACAAGTAGCCACAAAATGTGGAATTTGTTGAGGTCCCTGAGTGTACAACTTGCTCTAGAGAGTATGTTTTATTTTAATTGTGATAAACAAACAATAAACAATTCACATAATTTTGGGAACATTCTTTAATAAACAGTTCTTGCAATACGTAATCAGTTTAACTTAAGATATTTAATGGAAATTGATAGCATTGCAAGGAATTGGAGAAAGGTAGAACAAAAATCTTTCCATACTTGTAGTCAGATTAAATGTCAAAATATATGTGGGTGTTGTAGGAAATCCTGAGTACTTTAAGTGAAGGGTTCATTACTTTCTCTCACCCCAAAAATTCCTCTCTGAAATTGCTATTTACATTTTAATAGGAGCTTCCAAGGATACCAATGGGGCTTTTTCTGAAATGAAACAAAACAGATATAATGAAATGATTATATTGGTACTGAGGCAGGGAAGTTAATGTTGACCCTTTTATCTAATATCCTTTGTCACAAAGGCATTTTTGTTTTCTAATTTACTTCATATAATTAATCTTGGATTTAATTGGCTCTGGAAAAAAAGCAAGTATTCCCAGTAAGAAAAGTTACCAACTTCATATATCCTGCAAGTCATGTTTTATTAATAAGCTATAGTGGCTGCATTCCCACGTCACAGTATGCCATAAACAATGGCTTGTAATCCATGGTGCTTTTCACATCATACTTTTAAATGTGCTTTATACCGTTTTGTCTTAGTGTATATGTAACTGCAGCCGTTGTCATTTGTTAACCCTAGTTTATGGCAGGGCAATATGTGAACTGCAATTTATGGCAATTTGTGAACTGCAGCCTGAATTTTATTCCCAAACATCCCATTTTGCAGCCCTTCAGTCTTCCAAGTTTATTCCACTTAAATAAAATTTTGGTTAGCATTATTTTTTTTAATGTTCCAACCTTCCTCCCCCCAAAAATAAAATAAAAGATGACAATGGGTTCATCTGGCACAATTTTTCAGGGTATGGGTAAGGTGAAGGGTGAAATTGGAGCATTGTCATTTCACCTTTTAAAAACATCAAAGAAGAAAAACTACTTTGAAAAAAATTCAGCCATATCGCTTCTGGTAGTATCTCCATGTTACTAAAAATCCTTGTATAGCTTCCAGCTAGGCAGTGACAGCAAGTAGCAAACCACAGTGCTGTGAACCCCGGATTATGGTTTACCTTAATGTTCAAACTCAGTGAATGATTTACAACATATTTTCCAGCAATATATTTGGCTGTTATGAGTAATAGCTATACTGAATGTCTCACATGAGCAAATGTAAAATGAAGCAGAGGTTTCTGTTTCCCAAAATATTGAGGTGCTTGCCAAGAGAATATTAAAGTCAACCAGGCAAGAATTCCTCAAGGATTATGTTTGATTTGCATAATTAACAATCATTTTGTAAAATACTGTTATGCTACCAAATATGTGATGCTGGGAGTTTAACATAGAAACTTAGTTCTGCTTTCACCATGTGCATTAGGTAGTCCTTCCTTTTCAACTAGAGCAGTATTTTTCAAATGACAATTTTAGGATGTAAGGACCTCAATTCCCATAATTCCCTATTTGACTTCTGCTGTAACTAAATTGGGTCTTACATAATTCAACAAAAATGTTTCAGGTCTCCAAAGCTTCAGAAAAAAAAATGTATTATTTCTGGCTGATTTACAAAAGTATCATTTCTGAAATGGAAGATTTTTGGGGATTTGAGATGGAATTCCAATTGCAATTATAAAATAAACTTTAATGGAGAAATAAAAAGGGAAATGCTAGAAGCAGCAGAAAACTCTTTCCTTCCCTCCCCCCACTATTAGTTGTACATGTGTTTGGAGAGAGGGAGTAGTGTCTAGGGAAGCCTACTCTAAAGGAAGAGTTTATTAGCTGCTTCCATGTTTTCCTTCCACTTACCATTAACAAGGATCTGAAGGCAAACTGCAAGGAAGGGAAGGATCATCACTCTCCCTCACCGTTTGTCTTCACTGGGGAAGGAAAGGCTACCATCAAGCGATAATAGGAAAATGTAGAGATGTCTGCTTTTCTGCCACATGGTCCAGTAATGGAAAGGACTGTCCTCCTTTCCTACTCCGACATCCTGAGCTCTAGAAATGTTCAAAAAGTAAGTGAGCAATTGTGTATGCTGTGCACACTTAATAACCCACATTCATTTAACAAATGCATTGGGGAGAAACGGGATAGGGGCTCCAAATTTTTTAACAACCGGTTCTCTGCTGTAATGACTGCCTGGGTAGGCATGGCTGGATGGGTGTGGCTGGGTGGGTTTCCATGTCATTGAGTGGATGTGATCAACTCTACGTCACTTGTGTGGGTGGTTCCTGTATGGACAGGCAGGTTTGGGAAGGGAATCCAGGGGTCTCTGGTGGGGGGAGGGGAGGAAAGAAATATCCAACCTGTTTGTGTGTGAGTATGTGTGTATGTGAAAGAGAGAGAGACTGAGTCAACTTAGACTGGGAAAGCTGGCTGCGAGAGGAAGAAAAGCTGGGTAAGCCAGACCCAGACACTTCCCGGGTCTCCTCATCCCAGAAACAGCAGCCTTGCACTTTCCCCTCTCTGCTAGCCCCTTCTTCTCACAGGATCGCCCAGCAGCAGAGATGGAGAGGGAGGAGACAGTGGTGACCGCTAGCATTGAGGGGAGAAACACAGAAATGGGAGCACACAGAAATGCCCCCTTCCCCCTCTCCATCTCCATTGCTGGGTGATCCTGTGCGAAAAAGGGGGCTAGCAGAGAGGGGAAGAGTACAAGGTTGCTGCTTCTGGGACGAGGGGACCTGGGCCACATCTGGATCCGGGTCACCTGGCTTCTCTTCCTCTCACAGCCAGCTTTTTCAGGCTGTTTTCAGGCCATTTTTCGGGCCAATTTTGGCTGGAACAATGGCCTGAAAACAGCCTGAAATGGGCCGAAAACTGGCTCAAAAAATGGATGGGGACGGGGTCAGCCGGTGGTACGATTTGTCAGTTCTCTGAAACTTGCAGAATCAAAACAACCGGTTCAGCTGAACTGGTCCGAATTGGCAGCAGCTCACTTGTTCATTTAATGTGATTCACTTAACGTCTTCTTGACTTTGAACCATTATGAGCAGGTTCCATTATATTCATAACTCAAGGACTGTCTTTATGCATATTATATTGCAAGGCAAAGGATGTTATGAACAAGATGATTTATAACAACTTCAGAGATGAGTCATAATAACATGTTTAACCTCCCCAACTTGATAAATTGGCAAAGAAATTTAGAAATGATTGTTCTTTATATGGTGTAAACATCTGCTTATTAAAAAATTTATTCAGAATTGATCCATTACTATAATTTCCCTTTCCAATTGACTAACATGTTTACAGAAAACTAAAGCAGTTTAATCTTTCTAGCAAGAGTTCTCAGATTGCTGCCATCAAATTTTTGTTGTCAATTTAATTTGACAAAATTAGATGGTGTGATGTAATTGTTGGACAAATGAATGGAAATAACTACCTTTTTGAGAGCAATATTATGTTAAAATATATCTATTCCAATGGATTTTGTGATCTTTAGAATAAAGTGAAAATCTAAAAGTATTTCATTTATATAAACTACTAAAAACTTTCTTTTATATTTTAAAAAGGAAATTTTAGCATTGTCTGCTTTCTAAGTCCTTGTTAGTTTATGAACACTTAGATAAAACTTGCTGTTAGCATTACAAGAAACACTGTGCTATCAATGTGTGAGAGGGAATCAAAATGATTATTACATTTGCGAATGTGTTTTTTTCCATTTAGTAATAATTTGTTTGTCTGACAATTGTATGATGTGTGTCAGGAGAAAAATTCTAGCTATAAAGCTATCATGCCACTAAATTATTTGTATCTGTGATGGATATTAAGTCAGTAATGTTTTCCATATATAAAGTGGCCCATAAAGAGTAACCAGCTTAGAAGAGTAATTTCTGAATATTTCTTCTATAAAAGGAAAATCATGTGATATATCTCCAGGATTCAGCAGCCATCCT
The DNA here is from genome assembly GCA_032468215.1 of Stegonotus admiraltiensis. Taxonomy (NCBI): domain Eukaryota; kingdom Metazoa; phylum Chordata; class Lepidosauria; order Squamata; family Colubridae; genus Stegonotus; species Stegonotus admiraltiensis. The sequence continues at coordinate 26,591 of JANHZT010003942.1, forward strand.
TACATATTTAATTTTAAATGATAGCAGCTGGAGTTGGCAAAGAGCAAATGCAGTCAATAACAAACATACATTTCCATATCTTTCACAATATTTTAGGATCTTAAAGGTCACTAATACTGCATTTTGGATATCATGTTGTTTTAAGGATTTTTTTTTAAATTCTTTTATAAGAATGAAGTGTTGATACCAAAGTGTTACAAAGGGTATGTCTAATATTTTCTGCTACTACAGTTGGTTGTTATTCAGTCCCTAAGTCATGTTCGATTCTTTCTGACCCCATGGATGGTAGCACTGTCTCCTGGAGATTGCCCAAATGCATGTTCATTGCATTGATGACACGATCTAACCATTTAATCTTCATTGGCCTTTTCCAATGAGTCTTCTCTTGTCATTTGGTGGTCAAAGTATTTAAGCTTTCGTTTCAGTATCTGTCCTTCCAAAGAACAATCAGGGTTGGTTATTACATTTTTGTAAATAATTATTACTATTACAATACCTACAGTTAGAATTAGTATTCAATAAATGTAACTGAGGAAAAAGTTGGGGAACATAAATATACAAATTTATACTATGAAACCCAAAAACTTACTTTACTTTTGTATAGATTATTTACTGTATATCCCAAGAAAGGTTCTATTAACAAGAATAATTTATAAATACATCAGAATTGGGATGGTAAGCTACATTGCATATAATCCCATTTTCCTGGTTTGTACAACACTGGAAATAGAATTGGAAATTCAAGCAATGCTGCTTATTTACTGAAAACCTGCATAATTCTGGTAAATTCTGTGAGTTCAGTGTTTGCTTTGATGCATCTATTTACAGTAGAATAAGACCCTGACTTCAGTAGTGATTTTTCTGAATTAACACACAATTATTTTTTAAATAATTTTTATTGAAAGGTTTTTTAACAAAGTAAAAACCATAAGAGAAACGAATGATAATAAATAAAAATATTAATAGTGAAAAAAGGAAATAGAAAAAGGAACATAAAAGAAAAAGAAAGCTATAAAGAAGTAGTTTTTGATTTTCTTGACAGCAGTTACAGATACATTTATATTTTGCCCTTTCTTTCTATAGGTACATCATAATTTATTTCCATAAGCCTTTCTCCTTTCTAATCTTGAAACTCATAAATCACTAATTCATTTTTCTCTTTTTTAAAGAAAAAGTCCATAAGGGATTTCTAGTCAGTAATAAAACATACATACACTTGCAATGTAAATTCCATTGACTCAATGGAATCTCATTTTAGCTATTCTACTTGGTAAAATTTTTTAAAAAACTAATTTAGCAAATGAGTTTGTTATTGCTGAAAATAGTTGAACAAAATTAAATAGAACTCTCCTTTTGCTTCAGTTCTGTATTTCATAATTCTTTTATCATCATGAATTACTAGAAATTTTTTTGAAATATTCAGGAAGATATTACAGTTTACTTACTTTTTACAAAAAGATTATGTCTGTTCTGCACTGAAACAGGACTGCCATTGGGTAAGTTCTTTCCTGTTATAAATCTTTCCTGAAAAATAAAGCAACAGTTTTCCTCAGAAGATGATCTATAGATCTGAACTGTAGCAAAATATAAATTACTGTTCAAAAGAAATCTGTGCTTGCAGTGAAAAGCAAAAAGTAGTAATTGTATAGGGACAACTATTTCCTAATTTTCCTCTGACATTCTCCTTTGACGCAAGAGCCGTGGTGGCGCAGTGGTTAGAATGCAGTACTGCAGAATAATTCTGTTGACTGCCGACTGCCAGCAGTTTGGCAGTTCGATTCTCCTGTGAGGAGGGAAACGGCAGTCAGGATGGGGAGATGCTCCTGTCTAGTGCATGTGACCGAGTCTGTCAATCAGCGGGCTCCACCCTCTTGGCCTTCCAGTTGTT